>JAKOGI010000744.1:2500-152500 GCA_029747015.1 Carnegiea gigantea
GTTTGTCAGCGAGTAAAATTTGCTTTAAGACAAGATTTTGAACGTCCTTTTGTAAAATCTCTTATGCACTTTTGCAATCTATTCTTAATAAGAATTTCTTATAATATAAATCATCTTGAAATTTCAAAACACATAAAACAATAGATAAAAATTCATTTTTAATTGTGAAATAATGAATTTGAGGTTTAGTGCAGGCTCTACTATGGAATCCTACTAATTGTTTAGGATTTGGTTTAAGACGATGCTTGATAATTCTGCCAAGACTATTGTCTGACGCATCTATTTCAACCGTCATTAATGCATATGGATTTGGTATGCCAAGACATAGGAGTGAATTGACCTTACTCTTGATATGTTTGACTATTTGAGTATGTTCATGAGATTATGCAGGAGGAATTTTCTTGGGTCTTTGAAATAGTGGTTTGCAAATTTCTCGAAGGTTAAGAAAAATTTGCAACACAATTGAGATTACGAAAAAATTTTGAAATTGATTTTCACCCTTAATTTCATCAGTAAATGTATATGCAAATTTAATGCATTGTTCAATGGGTTTAATAGTATCATTACAAATGTCATGGCCTAAAAGCCAAAGTTTTGTTTGAAATGTTTTCATTTTTCAGCCGTTTCCTTTATTGAAAAATTTTTCAGATGCGTGAAATGTTGGCATAACTTTTTTGAATAAATAAAACATCATCGATGTAAACTATTGAAAATTCAAAAAAATAATTGAGTACATTATTCAGAATATGTTGAAATTTAGAAGGAGCATTTTTGAGTTTAAATAACATCACATTCCATTTGTAGTGTCCAAATAGAACTATGAATGCAGTTTTGTATTTGTCTTTCTCAGTAATTTCAATTTGCCAGAAGCCAGATTTCATAGCAAATTTTGAGAATATTTTTGCATCATATAATCTTTCTAATATATATTTTTGGTTGGAAATTGGAGGAAAAATCACTGCCAGGTACCCCACTTTGTGTGAAAATCGTAACTAGGGGACCATATTATTAGAATATATTTAAAAGTATACAATATTCTGTGGAAACTATTTTAAGGGGACCATTCATTGTTTACATTTTCTTTTAAGCCCTTAAACTTTTCATATTTGTAAATCTACCCTCAATTCTTAAAAACTTACTTTTGAAAAATTGAAAATTGTGTTTGTGACTTTTTGCTTACTAATAGATCTCGACGTTCTCTTTCATCTAGTATCAGAGCCACGTGCACCAAAATAATTGCGATTGTTAAGCTAATTAATGACTAATTAAGCTAATTAACTGCGATTAATGCTTGAACCATCATCTGCTTGTCCTGGTCCTAATTATTCACATATTGTCCACTCATCTGAAGGTATATATCTCATTAGCAGCTCAATTAAACTATATTACTGATCTAGTTTTAGACTTAAAAGCTGAATTAGTTAAAATTAAGACTGAACTAAAAGATCTTAAGAATCATCTAATGGTTGTCCACCTTTCTCTTATTAACGAAGTTAGACATAGTGAAAAATCTAGTCCTAAAACTAGCACTCCTTATCAGCATAAATATCCTTTTCAAAATCCAAAAAACAAGATTCCATTTCCTTTGCAAGAGATTAAAATCCAAAAAGAAATAGGAGAACAATCTGGTGAAAAATCGGCTGAAAAGAAAGAAAAAGATGATGGAATATGAAAAATATGGTCTTAAAGAACTACAAAAAATGTTCGATGAGGAACAAAATCCAGAAGAATTGAACAAAATAATGAGCGTAATTAGTGATAAATATGATGTGTTGTTTGATGACAACGAAGAGAATAATACTGTCCAATTAGAAGAAGAAATATATCAGCAGATGAATCTGATAAAATTAAGAGATCTTAATGCTTTATCATTAGAAGAAATTAGACGAAAACTTGACAAAAAATATGATAACATGGTTAATGAAATCAATGAGATTGGGGAAGAGATTGACCTATATGAAACAAAGACTAATCTAGTTAAGAATGTCATTCCTAAACCAGAAGAATTTGATGAACCATCTAGAAGAAACACTCATTTCTTAAGACGTAGGTATGTTCCTGCAGGACGAACTAGTAATTTTTCCTTCGGGTTTGTCCCAAGAAAACCCACGACCTATGAAGAGATTGACCTTACCCTAATTAGTCAAATTGATTATATCTTAAACATCGATAAAGTTCGTAACAGAGAAGAAATATTTGAGCACTAGAAAAGATGAATGAACAGTGTCCTAAATTTAAATACTACATGGACTGCGGCAAACTTTCTAAATTATATCGAGCATAGTTTCTCTGTCACTATAGCTGACTAGTATGATTCCTGAAGTGAAGATGGTAAAAATACTTTAAGAACGATGGAAACACCAGCTGCTATGTTTAGAAGTCTGTGTAAAGAAATTGAGACTGAATTTATCGGAGCTCAAATTGATTCTGAGGAAAGAGCACAAGAATGGCAAAGAAAAATTAACAACATAGAAATATGGGATATGTGATACCTAGAAAATTATATTACAGTATTCAGTCAATATTATTATAAAATTGGGCATAATGAAACAAATCTTGGCATGTTCTATGACAAATTGCCATATCCTATAAATTCTATAATTAATGAAAAATACATGGCATGGTTTGAACGAACAGATGATGTTGATACCCTTAGTTCAAGAATTTTCTTTTTGCGAAAATGGGTCAATGAACAATGTCTTGATCTTCAAAAGCAAAAGAAGATTAAGAAACAGTTCTTAACTTGCTGGGATTCACCTCACCAATGGGGGAAAGAATCTGAGAAAAGAAGAAAAAGAAAATTTTATAAGAAAAAGAGCTTTAACAAGCAAAGAGGCGAAAAATATAGAAGAAAATATTACAACAAACTAAGTTCTAAAAAGCGTAGATTTTTTAGGAAAGCTGTTATTGCCGGCAGAAAAAAACAACTGTAAATGTTGGGCATGCGGAGAAGTAGGACATTATGCTAATAAATGCAAAAACAGAAAAAATAATAAACTTATTAAAACCTTAGGAAGCCTAGATTATGTTGAGCTTAGTGAAGATGAGACTTTAGACCTAGCCCTAGGCAACAACAAAGGAATTGTTGAAATTATAGAGGACAATGAATATGAAGAAAGTGATTATGAAGAAACTAGCCATATGATGGAAAGTAGTTCGGTTAACCTTAGTGATCTTCAAGAAGAAGAGTTTGTGGTAGACAATGATCATGAAGAAGTCAAGAGAGATTGGGTTCTTCTCATAATCCAAAAGGATATGATCTATAAAAAATCCATTTTTCAATTAAAAAGCAAATACGTATGTGAAATGATGGAAGAAGATCTTGAGATAAAGGATTGTGAGGATGACGTTAGGAAAGTTAATCTTATTAATTGAAAAAATATCCTTAAGTATAACAAAGATAGAAAATAGAGGTACATCCATGTCGGAAGTGTCCAAATTCAAATCACTCCATTACAATATTATGATAAAGATATTGATCTTTACGCTTTACTGTATGATATTAGACATACTAAATTTAATAATCAGATAATCACAGGGATAAAAACCAATTTATGTAATAAGTCAGTAGGTTTCAACTGCCGACCTGGATATTATGTGAGTCTAAAAGATGAATTTACTAAAAATTTCCTATCTCTTAAGATCAAAACAGTCGGGATAGACATGAAAAGAGGAGGATATTCATTAAGGATATTTTGAAAAATTATCTACAAATTAGATAATACAATAGACCCTAAAACTAAGGTAACAATGATAGAGGCAGAAAAATTTGAAAGTCCTACACTGATGCAGAAAATTTAGAGAATTAAGTCTAACCCTTGAGATATAAAAATTGATCATTCATGGATATCTAGCTTTGCCAACCCTATAAAAATTAATAAGAAAAATGTAATAAAAATTGATGAGGCAGGAAAAATCACCATTAAACCCCAATTATTAAGAAGTATGAGTACAAGGTCAGATTGAGAAGAAGGATCTTCATCCGTTAAAGAAGAGCTTAAGGAAGACGATATAATTAGCATGACTAGTGAAATGAGTAGAATGAGTTTTGAAACTGCGAGACCCACTTTAGACCGATTAACAAGTCTAGAAAGAAAGATCATTGGATACAAAACTAGAACTGTTAGTAAACCAATTTATGACAATGAATTAGTCAAAAATATGACCATGAAAATATCCTATGAAGCTACTAATATAAAACCTAATAGCATCTATATCCCAATAAAGGTATGTTTAGAGGGATATAATAAATATGAACTGTGTGCCTACATAGATAGTGGTTGTTCTATATGCTTTGGAAAAAGAACATTATTTCCTGAATTTATGTGGAAAAGAGCTAAAAATCCTTTACAAGTAAGAATAGCTAACAATAGTATTATGAGCCACAATGAAGCCATAGAAGGGTTATCCATAGAATTAGGAGGAGTTCAATATATTATACCAGCACTATGGGCTGCTGATCAACCCTCTCATGATATGATTATTGGGAATAATTTCCAAAGATTATATTCTTTATACACCCAGACCATAAATCAAATAATATTTATAATTAATGGCCACGCAATTCCTATTAAAAAATTAAGTAAGGCTTACACTCATCAGAAAATTGAATTTACACGCAGCCAGCGTGGTGAGAAGATAATGTCTGCACAACGTGAAGTAGCACTAACAATCTCATTACTCGAGTTATCGGTTAAAGAGCAGATAATTGAACAATAAGAAAAATTATGTAAAGAACTCTATTCTGACAATCCTCTGAAATTTTAGGATAAAGACAAAACATTTGCTAAAATCACTTTATTAAATCCTAATACTATCATCCGAATTAAACAAATGGTGTATACCCACTAGGGCATTCAAGAGTTTAATAAACAAATCAAAGAACTTCTGGATAAAGGATTAATTAGAAACAGTAAGAGTCCTTGCACCAGTCCCGCTTTTATGGTAAGAAATCATGCGGAGGAAAAAAGAGGAAAAGCTAGAATGGTAATCAATTACACAAGGCTTAATGATAATGCTGTCATTGATGGTTACTATATTCCTAATAAAATAGTCCTTTTTAACAGAATTTAAGGAGCCTCTTGGTTGTCGAAAATGGATTGTAAAAGTGGTTATTGGCAGATAAAAATGGATGAGAAACGTATCCCTTTAACTGTATTTAGTGCCCCACAAGGACATTATGAATGGATAATAATGCCATTTGGTGTTAAAAATGCACCCCAAATATTCCAGAGAAGAATGGATAACATCTTCAAGGACCTTAGTCATTGTCGCTTAGTCTACATTGATAATGTCCTTATCTTTTCCAAAACCATAGAGCAGCACAAAGACGATGTCTTGACTGTCACCCAAAGATGCATTGATCATGGTATTATACTTGGAAAAAATAAGTGCATTTATGTTGAACAAGAAATTGAGTTTTTGGGTCTAGAGATAAAAGGTGGACAGATTATTCTGCAAAAACATATTTTGAAAAAAATAGAAAATTTTCCTGGAAAAATTGAAGATAGAAAGCAACTAGAAAGGTTTCTTGGATGCCTTACCTATACTTCTGATTTCATTAAAGATTTAGCTAAACTAAGAAAACCATTATAGCAAAAACTCAAGAAAGATGTTAGCTAGATATGGACTATTAATGATACAAAGATTGTTCAAAATTTCAAGAAAATGTGTAAAAATCTTCTTATCCTTAATTTACCTAACGAAGAAGATGATTTAATTCTTAAGACAGAAGCCAGTAATGAGCACTGGAGTGCGGTACTTAAAATCAAAGAAGGAGAAAAACTCTGCAAATATTACAGTGGAAGCTCTAATAAAGCAGAATGCAACTATCCTATGATGAAAAAAGAAATTCTCACAGTCATAAGGGGAATTGAAAAATTCTTAATCTTTTTAGCCCCTAAACCTTTTCTCATTCGAACTGATTTCAAAGGAATACTCGGTTTTATGAAAAAAAATTTATCAAATATGCAAGCGCAATGGCGACTCCTACATTGGCAATTATGGCTTAACCAGTTTTACTTCTCATTGAACATATACAGGGATCAAAGAACTCTCTGGCAGACAGTCTAACTCGAGAACTCGCCAATGGTGATCATCAAAGCCGACCTACTGCAGAAAAGGAGGAAATTCTTAATGAAATGCCACTTCTATTACAACGGGTTATACCTTCTAGCAAAGTCCTTATTGATAACTTGGAATTTCATACAAAAAGTAGATCACGCTTTAATCTACTTTCTACTACCTACCTAATAACTCAAAGATTTTCCCTTCTAGAATTACAAATTAGCTATCTTTGGTGCCCTTATGGTATCCAAGAAAAAATAAGTTCTCATATCCAAAAAAATGGTTCAAGGAATGGTATGCAGCCTGCGTCGACTTTTATCATCATTATTCCTATGATATTTGGGAGTCTTGGAGCACAACGATCTATTTTTTCGACAGATCTAGAGCCGATGGCATTGTTTTCCAGCCAATTCAATATCTCTCTGAGATCCTGCCTTCAAAATCTGGAAATATTGGATGGTTCTTTACTTCTCAGAAGTCCCAGATCCTAATTTTCTATTTTTCTCAACCTTAACTAAATTCCAACAATACATGTTCAAAAGGTTCCATTGGATTCTTAAATCTCTTGAGGGACCAACAAAAATTCCAATTCATAGATACTTAACTTTCGAGGTTTCTAGCGCCCTGATTGAATATGAAAATGGAAAATTCATACCAGCTCATTATCTTGTCCAAATTGTTGATTGCGATGATCCAATGATCAACGACAAAATTGGATTCATGAAGATCCGGTACATATAGTTACTGATCCTACATTAGCAAGAGCTATTGGGTTTTTCAATATTTATCATCAATGTTGGGCTTTGATTGAAAAAGGAAAAACACTAATGTATTGTGGGAACACTACTTTTGCCTATAGTAACAAATTCAATGATTATATGAAAGTGGACGGTGCAGAATCAGAAGATATTTTTGATTATCTCTTTGATATTGGAGTTGGAAAATTCTTATCAGAAGAAGAAAAGAAATATCTCCTTGAATTGTTTGAAGAATATGATCCAGAGCATCTTAACCAAATTAATGAAGATTTTGATGAATATCCGGATAATGATGGTCTGGAAGATATAATTGGAGAGGAAGGCATGCAGAATCTCAATAATGATGACTAATCTTGTCATCATTAAAATTTCTAAAAAAGCTGTCCCATTATTATACTATTTTGACAAGTGTCTGGTTTGTAAAATAAAGTGTGTACTGTAGCCGACAGTGTACTGTAGATAACTATAGCCATGTGAAAAATCTTTATATACTGTAGCCTTTAGGGCATCCTATGTACCCCAATCCCCTCTATAAATAGAGAGGTCGAGACCTGAGAAGGTCACGGTAATTTGAGCATTCTTGAGCAAGAGAGAAGTTGGGATTCTCCATTTCTCTATAAGCAAGCATCTCTAATGACCTTAGCTTAAGTTTTTCTTCAAAGCATTCCATTGTAATATAATCACTTTCAAGCTTTAAATAAAAGAAGTTTCCTAGTATGGAACGTTATCCAATTGAACCTTATGTCTTAAATATTATAAGTTCTTGATTAAAGTTCCGCTATCCTTGGAAAAGATTAAAAACTTGATTAGTGACTACAGTCCGAGGTAGGAAACGAAACAGATCTGTGCTGTGCCTGATCTAAAAGAGGTGGGGTTGAGATTAGCAATCTCAGTAAACCGGAAGTTAGAGGAACGCCGGAATCCAGCACCGACTACGTTCAGGTAACGGTTGAAACTTTCTAATTAAATTTTAATTATTTTTGCTAAGTATTGTGGGCCTATAACCACAGAAATTATAATATATAAGATACAAGTAGTAAATTGTGATAACTAGTACCAGTGAAGTCATTATAAGAAGTTAAATCAGTTAAAATAAGCATATTTTCTGAAAAACCCTCTAAAAATAGCTTATTTACACGTTTTTCCTACTCCAAGGATTATTCTGCAAATTCTCAAAAATTCAGGGACTAAGTTGCAAAGAAAAACTTCGGCCAGTAACTATTTCAAAAAATATTATCCCCTATTAATAGCTTACCTAAAATAGTAGGCACTTTGGAATATATTATAAAGACATTGACCCCTAATAATTATTTTCAGAGAATTAAGGTACCCCAGAGTCCTAAATTGGGAATTGGATATCTTATCATTAAAGAATTTTGTTAAGTGGTTTATAATTTGTGACTAATCCAGGAACACCATGTTGTCTTTCTGTTTGATTGTAGACATAGAAGGCGGCACATCTCTAAGGAGATTTGGAGGGTCTAATGAGCCTTTTGTCTAGTAAAGATTGAATTTCTTTTTTGCAAAACTCTAAAACCTTTTTATTCATTTAAATAGGGCATGCTTTTGTTGGAATATTTCTTTCATCAAAATCTTCTTCTTATGGCAATTCCATCATATGTTGCTTTCTATCCCAAAAGGCATTTGGGATATCAGTATAGACATATTCTTTAAAGAATTTCTTGATTGTTTGAATTTTTCGTTGAATTTTTGATATAACAAGTTGTTTATCAATTGTAACACCCCCAGCCCTTAGGCCAAGAGCGTTAAGTTTTCTTAACTTCTTACTTAAAATTTCTGGGGTGAAATGGACAGAGTTTCCTCTAAAAATTGACCGTTTCCAAGCTAAAAGCCTTATAATAAACCCGTACAAATCAACGGAAGCACAAAACATTTAAAGAAGCTCAACGGTTATATGCCGGAGTTCATAACTCAACGAGCAACTCGCTCGGAGTATACCAAATAGAATAGTTCATTAATAAAGAAGAATTGAAAGATAGAACTCAACGATTCACACAACCAGAGTATTGGGGTTTACATCCCAAAACATAACTAACTTTAACTAAGAAGACATCCAACTAACTAGATTGTTGCCTCATATGGCCATGCAGAGTGACTCATATACAATATGCATTACATGGGATAGAGTGCCTAGTTTACAAACAATTACAACTTGAGCAATACATTACACTATTTTGTTCAACATACAGGGCCATTTTAACACGAACACACACGATGCCTTTCAAGCAAGGATAAACTCTAGCTTAGCATAAATGATTGACTTCTACTTGCCATAAAGAAAACCTGGGGAAAAAGGGGAAAGAGTAATGGGATGAGCAACCACACGCTTAGTGAGTATTCTCCGCCCCCTTAAAAGCAAAACCGTTGCAGGCAGTAATACCTTTAATAGCCATATATCACGTATTTACGTATTACTTTCATAGTAGGCAATTATAGCCCCCCAAAGGACGGATTATTAACCCTGAACTTTATTCTTGCAACTCAAACTCATTTCTAGGTCCCTAAATAGCCAATTTCTTAAAAACCAAGCACTCAAATCACATATGCAAGCAATGAGGCTAAGTACAGAAACTTTCTTCTTCATAAACATAAGTACTCAGCATTCCATTCAAACTATACATGAAACCTCATTCATACAATGTGCACATAAGGCTATCACTTTTCATAAAAATACTTTTCTTGGCATTTCATTCATATGATATGTGTAAGACGCACATTTCGAGTCTCAATCAAACCTCATTCATAGGGTATGCATGAAATATGCTCATGAGGCTTTCTTTTTCATATTCGTATCTTATCTAGCTATGAAATATGACCAAGCTTTACTTAGAATTTCATTCATGCTGTACTAAGAATATGAATCACAAGATATGCACAAGCATCTTTCTTTCTTTTTGTGAAAACACTTTACTTAGCCTTACTTGAAATCTCATTCACATTTCATTCATAAGAAAAGCACAGAACATGCACAGAAAGCTTTCCTTCTTTTCTTGAAAACACTTTGCTTAGCCTCTTGGGGCCTATAAAAACTCTTTTCTTAGCCTCTTTGAGGTTCGTTTTCATTAAAGGAAATTTTTTTCGTATTGGTCGCATAATGACCCTCATAAACTTTTTACATTTCATTCAACTGGCCTCTTAATGGCCCTTGAAACTTTCTTTCTTCTGAAATACTTAAAATGGAAAAATGTTAACTACTTTTCTTTGCTTATTATGAAAAATACATTTGGCATAAGATCATTACAGGGTGCTGATTGGTTGAGATCTATTCTCAACCCCATAGTGAGACCTAACGCTCACACTTAAGCTCTTACTCTCGGAACTGCTACATATAATATATCGGACCATCACCCTCGTCGGGGTCTTCTGGGGTCTCCTAGTACCAGGACTTATCCCCTAGGCTAACATCATTCATAACATATTATCCGAAGCCCATTATCTTAGCCAATTAAAAGCGTATGGGCCATAACGTCTAATAATTTTGCTGCCTCTCACAGTGAAATCCTTTTTCATACATCACACTTTCTTTTCAACCAAACTCTTTAGGGATTCCTCCGTTCAAGCGAGTTCACTCCCGAAACGAAGTTCGTATAGCTAAAATAGGCCATTGATTGCTAATAGTCATGGCTACTATTGTTTTGAAACACGAGAAACATCCCTTTTCAAAATAACACCTTCACACGCATAATGCATCTTAATAACATAAAAGGGGAGGGATTTACACATAATGTATTCAAACACTTCATAATCATTTCAACACAATGAGCCACACACCGCCTCGCAATGTACACGATTGCAGTAATCACAACCCAAACTCCCTCCTCACATAGCAACCAACCACAGGTCCTCGAACCACTTATACTTCTACTTCAAACCGTCCAACTACCATCTTGGTTTCAATTTCACAATTTAGTATTCTAATCATCATGATATATTGAAAAGTGGTATGCAAACTTATATAACTTACCAATGCTTTATTTGCCGAACAAACAAATAACAATTAGCAGTGTGTTGCAACCAACGGTTATAGCCATACATACATACATATATATATACATACATACATACATATATATATATATATATATATATATATATATATATATATATATATATATATATATATATATATATATATATATATATATATAATATATATATATATATACATATACATTCATACGGCCTTAGCTTTGAAATGAATGCTTAGTAAGCTGAGTTAAACTAACTAAGCATGAAACACGATTACATTCAGGTATTGCATTTAAGGGGTAAACATGCTCATTTTATCATTTGAATGTTGTTTCCAAAGCTATTTCACAAGCCTAGTTCAACTAAATAGACAAGTATCAATTCGAAGCGTTCATTCATTGTTGCGAAGTTACATTTCAAGCCTAATTAAGCCATTTAGGCATAATACGATTCTAGACATTCGTTTATTACATCGAAGTCATTATTCAAATCTAAATAAGTCACTTAAACATAATACGATTCAAGGCATTCGTTTATTGTATCGAAGTTACTATTCGAACCTACTTGAGCCATTTAAGCATAATACGATTCAAGGCATTCATTTATTACATCAAAGTTACTATTCGAACCTAATTGAGCCATTTAAGCATAGTACGATTCAAGGCATTCGTTTATTATATCGAAGTTACTATTCGAACCTAAGTAAGCCATTTAAGCATAATACAATGCAAGGCATTCGTTTATGATATCAAAGTTGCTATTCGAACCTAATTAAGTTATTTAAATATAATATGATTCCAGGCTTTCGTTTATTACATCGAAGTTACGATTCGAGTCAAATTTTCAGGCATGTATTAACTGAATTCACTTGAATCGAATTTAATATTGCAGAACTCATTTCGAACGAAATGTTTAGGCATGTATTAATAGAATTCACTTGAATCAAATCTAAACATGCATAATTCCTTTCAAAGCTATTTTTTAGGCGTGAACTAACTAAAGTAACATATATCGATTCAAAGCCACTTTCGAGTATTAATCAACTAAACTAATATTCAATGATTCGAAGTTATTCTCAGGCACAAACTAACTAAACTTAACATGCATTGCAACATAAAGGCTAAAACAATTTCGAAACTACTAATACTTAGGAGGTGAGAAACACCCACCTGGACTCCAAGCTAGAGGAGCCGATTCCTGGGCTAATTGGGGACATTTGAAGCTGAATTTCAAGCCTCCCAATATTGCTACCCAACATCATCTTCGAACTAGCCTCACCAGCCCGTTTCTAGCCCCCTTTCGGACCTCCCTCGTCACCGGAGACACGCACTACTGCCGCTTGGTCATCGGCGCTCTCTCCCTCTCTCTCTTTCGCCCTCTCTGGTGGTCGGTTTCAGGGGCCACGGTGGCGTGGTGCTAGGGTTTTCAAAACCCTAACCTTCAGACCCTTACCGCGCGTGACCCTCGGCCCGAGCCCGCTATTGTCGACGCCGCGAACCCGCCAGTCACCGTCACGCCTACCGCCGGCCTCCTCTCCGGCGCTCTCTCGCCCTCTCCCTCTCTCTCTCTTCGTGTGGTGGTTGCTGGGGGGGAGGGTCGTGAGGAGCTTAAAGAAGATCCCCCCCTTCGTGTTTTTGGCTGAGAAAGTTGGTACATTTATGGTTTTTGTTTTTTTTTTTTTTTGGGTTTGGGTTTCATTTGGGTTTAAAAGCTCAATCAACTAAAATTGTCAGTCCAATCTCGTACCTCTTATTCTAAACCCAATTGTTAATACAATCGCTCATCGATCATTCATTTCGAGATACATCAAAGTTTGATTTTAATAAACCTCGAAACTAATTCTAAGGTTAACAACCTACTCACATTCGGGAAACAACTACACAAATCGAATAATGACTAAATTAAACTACCGATATAATTTAAAGGCACAAATAGTACGAATTAACTTTAAAATCAATAATAGAAATAATAATTCTTTTTAATAAAATTATCATTCACATAAGCACATCGATACTAATTTAACTCATATAGTTAATAAAAATACGAATTTTGTAACGTAGAAGACAAGGCAGTCAACTTAGCATAAAATAAAGGACGCGGGTCTTGCCCTCTTCCCCCCTTAAAAGAATTTTGTCCTCGAAATTCTAAAACTAAGTTCAGTCATTCCTAGAGTGTACACACACAAACTATGATCTACGCGGTAGATTTCCAAAAGGTTTCATTTGCAAACACTACTTCTTTTAAATCGAAAGAAAATGGCTTATGGTATCCAGTCTCCTCCTCGCCAATCCTCTTCAAGCGTCTACTCACTCTATTTAAGCGTCGAGGGCAAATCGCATTGAAGTGGGGCAAATGAGTTGGCATGGAAACCACATTGAGTTTGTTTTGAAAATGAACATAGATTTTCGATAATCTAAACTCAGTTCACATGGCAAAAAATAATTCTATGCAAATGCATCTATAAGTGAGCATCTAAAGGCATGATAATCGGGACTGCAACATCCTAAGGTCATGCACTAGTAGCCTCATTCTAAAACATGGATTCAAGTCAAGCAATTACAAAAACTCACTTTGTTGGCATTTGATTACCAACACATCGATGGCCACATACACAATCCTATCTATAGGTACTCTTATGGTCTCACGAAAGACATCTAAGCAAGCGTACATGAATGCAACCCCTTTTTTTTAAATCTAAGGTCGAGGTTATACCCCGAGGTTTGTCCAAACCATTCGGAGTTGGCCAACAATCAACTAATAGGGGTAAGAACAATAGTGTTATTGGTCTTATGGCTCTACATTGAGGTTTCACCACATATTGTCTTGAAAAGGTAACTGTCGAGGTCAGAGGAAACCCTAGTACATATAGGAAGGTTCTACTTTCTACTTTGGGCATTCTTGCTTCTACACGTGGTGCTTGTGCTTAAGAAAGTGTTGGGAAGGCATAGATTGTCGTCCTAGGAGGTAACGAGGTGATGCATGTGATGTAACAATTCCAAAATCTACTAGGTTCTTCCTTTCATCCCCATTCTAGGTGTGTTGGGGTTGATATAGCCAGGACACTATCATTCTTATGTAAGGGAATGGTGTTTCAGGCCCCAATGGGCATAATGCTTAGCCGACTAGTGAGTGATAGCGGTTACTTGTTGGAAGGGAGGGGAGGCTCTCTATGTAGGTGGCAGTCCAAGTTAAGGCCTCATCTAAATATCAATGACACACGTGTCAGGAAGGTTTTGAATAACACTAGACAACAATCGGCAAGACTTTATCACAATCACCTATAATAATATGCGCGCATTCTAAGCTCTCGCTTAGTAAATTTAGCAAATGAAGAATTACGTAAAAGGGGGTATCATTTAAAAGGACTTTTAGTCAAGGAAACAATCTTGAAGTACTTGCGAACAACTTGTAGTCAACACATCAAGCAACGTACGCGTTTTGGCAAGTAGGTATTCGAAGCATCAATGAAAACAAATGCGCATCATTAGACGCAACAGTAGGGCCTAACTTAGATAATTAGGAAGCTCTTTAATGCGGCAGAAAAGCCTTAACTCACTATTTAGAAAGTGGCTCAACTTTTAATGTCTCCAGGCTTTGAAAGGAGAATGGTTTAACTATTTCTAACTCATTCCTTAACAACCATTGAGTGCCTCTACTCACTTTATTATCGGGCGCGAGGAGCAAATCGCACTTGAGGGGCAAGAATGAGCTTGGAGTTAAAACATTCTCAATTGTTTGAGTTCAAATCACGTGCACTTAAAACCTTTGATTCAAATCGTTGAGGTGTATAAGCAAACAAGCAAACAACCTTCGATTGAGCTAACACTTAACTCATTCATGAGAATACAAGTTATTCAGCTTACAACGTTAGCAGTTCGTTCGTTCAGTTGATCAATGAGTTCACTCAAGCTGCACCTACTAGCTAAACGCGCTAATGTAAACTCACATTTGCACACCAACGCAAGCATGTATCACGTCATCTTGAACGCGTTCCTAGGCAACTATATGAGACACAAGACTCAGGTCGCGGCTTATGGTCATAGGACCTTGCTCTGATACCATCAATGTAACACCCCCAACCCCTAGGCCAGGAGTGTCAAGTTTTCTTAACTTCTTACTTAAAATTTCTAAGGCGAAACGGATAGAGTTTCCCTTAAAAACTGACTATTTCAGGCTAAAAGCCTTACAATAAACCCCAGCAAATCAACGAAAGCGTAAAATATTTAAAAGAAACTCAACGGCTACACGTCGGAGTTCATAACTCAAGGAGCAACTTGCTCGGAGTACACCAAACAGAATAGTTCATCAATAAAGAAGAAATGAAAGATACAACTAATGGTTCACACAACCGGTGTATTGGACTTTACATCCCAAAACATAACTAACTTTAACCAAGAAGGCATCTAACTAACTAGATGGCTGGCTCACATGGCCATACAGAGTGACTCATAGACAATATGCATTGCATGAGATAGAGTGCCTAGTTTACAAACAATTACAACTTGAGTAGTACATTACACTATTTTGTTCAACATGAAAGGCCATTTTAACACGAACACACACGGCGCCTTTCAAGCAAGGATGAACTCCATCTTGGTATAAATGATTGACTTCTACTTGCCATAAAGAAAACCTGGGAAAAAAGGAGAAAGAGTAATGGGATGAGCAACCACACCCTCAGTGAGTATTCCCCGCCCCCTTAAAAGTAAAACCGTTGCAGGCAGTAATACCTTTGATAGCCATATATCACGTATTTACATATTACTTTCATACTAGGCAATTATAGCCCCCCACAGGATGGATTATTAACCCTAAACTTTATTTTTGCTACTCAAACTCATTTCTAGGTCCCCAAATAACCAATTTCTTAAAAACCAAGCACTCAATTCATATAAGCAAGCAAGGAGGCTAAGTACAAAAACTTTCTTCTTCACAAACATAACTACTTAGCATTCTATTCAAACTATACATGAAACCTCATTAATACAATGTGCACATAAGGCTATCACTTTTCATAATAATATTTTTCTTGATATTTCATTCATATGATATGTACAAGACGCACATTTCAAGTCTCAATCAAACCTCATTCATAGGGTATGCATGAAATGTGCTCATAAGGCTTTCTTTTTCATATTCGTATCTTACCTAGCCATAAAATATGACCAAGCTTTACTTAGAGTTCCATTCACGCTGCACTAAGAATATGAATCACAAGATATGCAAAAGCATCTTTCTTTCTTTTTGTGAAAACACTTTACTTAGCCTTACTTAAAATCTCATTCACATTTCATTCATAAGAAAAGCACAGAACATGCACAGAATGCTTTCCTTCTTTTCTTGAAAACACTTTGCTTAGCCTCTTGAGGCCTATAAAAACTCTTTTCTTAGCCTCTTTAAGGCTCATTTTCATTAAAGGAAATTTTTTTCGTATTGGTCGCATAATGACCCTCATAAACTTTTCACATTTCATTCAACTGGCCTCTTAATGGCCCTTGAAACTTTTTTTCTTCTGAAATACTTAAAATGGCAAAATGTTAACTACTTTTCTTTGCTTATTAGGAAAAATACATTTGGCGTAAGATCATTACAGGGTGTTGATTGGGTGAGATCTATTCTCAACCCCATAGCGAGACCTAACGCTTACGCTTAAGCTCTTACTCTCGGGACTGCTGCATATAACATATCAGACCATTATCCTCGTCAGGGTCTTCTAGGGTCTCCTAGTACCAGGACTTATCCCCTAGGCTAACATCATTCATAACATATTGTCCGAAGCACATTATCTTAGCCAATTAAAAGCGTATGGGCCATAACAGCTAATAATTTTACTGCCTCTCACAGCGAAATCCTTTTTCATGCATCACACTTTCTTTTCAATCAAACTCTTTAGGGATTCCCCCGTTCAAGCGAGTTCACTTCCAAAACGAAGTTCGCATAGCTAAAATAGGCCATTGATTGCTAATATTCATTGCTACTATTGTTTTGAAACACGAGAAACATCCCTTTTCAAAACAACACCTTCACACGCATAATGCATCTTAATAACATAAAAGGGGAGGGATTTACACATAATGCATTCAAGCACTTCATAATCATTTCAACACAAGGAGCCACATACAGCCTCGTAATCCACACGATTATAGTAATCACAACCCAGACACCCTCCTCACATAGCAACCAACCACAGGTCTTCAAACCACTTATACTTCTACCTCAAATCGTCCAACTACCATCTTGGTTTCAATTTCACAATTTAGTATTCTAATCATCATGATATACTGAAAAGTTATATGCAAACTTATGTAACTTACCAATGCTTAACTTACCGAACAAACAAATAACAATTAGTAGTGTATTGCAACCAACGGTTATAGCCATACATACATACATATATATATACATACATACATATATATATATATATATATATATATATATATATATATATATATATATATATATACATAATACATACATACATATATATATATAATATATATATATATATATATATATATATATATATATATATATATATATATATATATATATACATATACAGTCATACGGCCTTAGCTTTGAAATGAGCGCTTAGTAAGCTGAGTTAAACTAACTAAGCATGAAACACGATTATATTCAGGTATTGCATTTAAGGGGTAAACATGCTCATTTCGTGATTCGAATGTTGTTCCAAAGCTATTTCACAAGCATAATTCAACTAAATAGACAGGTATCAATTCGAGGCGTTCATTCATTGTTGCGAAGTTATATTTCAAGCTTAATTAAGCCATTTAAGCATAATACGATTCTAGACGTTCGTTTATTACATAGAAGTCATTATTCGAATCTAAATAAGTCACTTAAACATAATACGATTCAAGGCATTCGTTTGTTACGTCGAAGTTACTATTCGAACCTAATTGAGCCATTTAAGCATAATATGATTCAAGGCATTCATTTATTACATTAAAGTTACTATTCGAACCTAATTGAGCCATTTAAGCATAATACGATTCAAGACATTCGTTTATTATATCGAAGTTACTATTTAAACCTAATTAAGCATTTAAGCACAACACGATTCAAGGCATTCGTTTATGATATCGAAGTTACTATTCGAACCTAATTAAGTCATTTAAACATAATACGATTCCAGGCTTTCGTTTATTACATCGAAGTTACCACTTGAGTCAAATTTTCAGGCATGTATTAACTGAATTCACTTGAATCGAATCTAAACACGCATAATTCCTTTCGAAGCTATTTTTCAAGCGTGAACTAACTAAAGTAACATAAATCGATTCAAAGCCACTTTCGAGTATTAATCAACTAAACTAATATTCAACGATTCGAAGTCATTCTCAGGCATATACTAACTAATCTTAACATGCATTGTAACTTAAAGGTTAAAACAATTTCAAAACTACTAATATTTAGGAGGCGAGAAACACCCACCTGGACTCCAAGCTAGGGGACCCGATTCCTGGGCTAATTGGGAACATTTGAAGCTGAATTTCAAGCCTCCTAGTATCGCTGCCCAATATCATCTTCAAATTAGCCTCGCCACCCCGTTTCTAGCCCCCTTTCGGACCTACCTCGTCGCCGGAGACATGCTCGACCGCTGCTTGGTCACCGGCGCTCTCTCCCTCTCTCTCTTTCGCCCTCTTTGGTGGTCGGTTTCAGAGGCCACGGTGGCGTGGTGCTAGGGTTTTCAAAACCCTAACCTTCAGACCCTCATCGCGGATGACCCTCGGCTTGAGCTCGCTATTGTCGACGCCGTGAACCCGTCGGTCACCATCATGCCTTCCGCTGGCCTACTCTCCACCCCTCTCTCAGCCTCTCCCTCTCTCTCTCTCTTCGTGTGGTGGTTGCTGGGGGGGAGGATCATGAGGAGCTTGAAGAAGAACCCCCCTTTCATGTTTTTGGCTGAGAATGAGAAAGGGCTCGGCCCTCTTTTTGATATATTTTTTTATTTTTATTTTTTTGGGTTTCATTTGGGTTTAAAAGCTCAGTCAACTAAAATTGCCAGTCTAATCTCGTACCTCTTATTCTAAACCCAATTGTTAATACAATCGCTCATCGATCATTCGTTCCCAGATACGTCAAAATTTGATTTTAATAAACCTCGAAACTAATTCTAAGGTTAACAACCTACTCGCATTCGGGAAACGACTAAATAAATCGAATAACGACTAAATTACACTATCGATAGGCTCAGAATGAATGAACTTTGAGCTCATAACAAGTAAAGTCTTTTTCTTTAAGGCCTCAGACTCACAAGTTAGTGCTCTCTTAAAGTGAGTATCACAACTCATGACATATGATATCCCTGGGCCTCTCGAAGTCAATGGACTCCAACCCTCATTAGGGTAGTATCAACTAGGGTTCCCACTTTCTGGACCTACTCTCTAAAAATTACAGTTCCTATTTTTTAGGTCTGCTCCCTAGACCGAATCCTTATAATTAACATGATCCCCCCAGCCCAGAACACTTCAAACTATGCCACTAGGCTTAAGAGCACAAAAAGAATTAAACGGTTTAAAATTATGGTTTAGAAAACATTCTCATCAAAATAGATGGTCTGACAAACCATTTTATCTATAACTCAGAGAGATCTGCCTTTTTTAAACACTTCCTAAACACTCCTTTCAATGTACATTTTGAAACACATTTCAAACCTATTTACTTGTAACTCAAATCATGTTCAAACTAAACAGCTTGTTTAAGCAACCACCAAAAATAATCAAGGAAATATTTTACAACTCAAATCAACTTGCTAAAATATGCGAGACATTGTTTTTAGTATGTAGCAATTCAAAAGACTATTAAGCTAAAGAAGTTAAGCAATCCAACAAGTCAAGCACTTGTGTAGACAGTTAAGCATGTTCAAGGTGAATCAAGCAAGGTCCAAACCAAATAAAGCTCAAAGTTCACAAACCATTTGATGTAAATTTTTTAAACACATAAGCAACCTTGAGCAATTAAAATCACAAAAACTTAGCATAAAACTCAACCCACAACACACACACACCCATGCACACACACAAAAAACACATAAACCAAACAAAAATTGGTAGAGCCGAATTGAAAGTCTGTCTGTTGCCCATTGTAGCCCCTATTCGGAGCATGACCAGGCTACTGAACCAGAAGTAACCCTTCTCCTATTTGATCTTGTCATAATCAGGCCCACATAGAGCATAATATCGTACTAATTCATGAGGCCACTATCCTAATTCGTCAATAAGTCATATTAATAGCCCAACAACAGCTCAACCTGAACATACAAAGATCACTTCACCACAGATGTAAATAACAACAGTCAATAAGCTCAGTGAATTAGCACCATCTTCCTTGTTTAGTGCCACCCCAAATTCAATCTTAAAGTCTAACAATCATCTAAATAATTTCTAATTAATTCCAAACCAATCTATTTCCTAATAATTCGATTTCGATCCCTCCCTTTCAATCAATTAATCACTTCACACATAAACCCTAACTTTGTTTCTCAAAAAAATCATATGGCTAACTTCAAACAAGAATTAGAATTTAGTACTAAGTTAGGAATTAAATACTAAGTTAGGGATGGAAGATCACCCACCTTGGCTCCAAGCTAGGAGACCCAATTTAGGGCTGAGTTGGTGGTTTGATTTGGTTTTTGGCTTCCCTCTTCTTCTTCTTGCACTGCTTAGTCGTATTCTCTGCGTTGCCTACCTCTACTGCTCCTGCTGCTTCGATTGTTCCTTTCCTCGATCCCAATTAGGTCATTGGATTCGAATCTAACACTAATGAAGGCAATGGTAGTGGTAACGATGGCAGTGATGATGGCTTATCGTTTAGGATTTGGCCGCACACCTACTCTTCCCTCTTTGTTTACCCCTACGTGTACGCGACCTGGTGACTGTGCCGCCAGTCTCCTCGCCATCGTCATAAGGCTGGCCACCCCTCTTACACCGTCATCTCTATCGCTACCTATACCACTGTAGCTCTCTCTCTCTCTCTCTCTCTCTCTCTCTTTGTGCATTGACCTAGAAGGGGATAATGGTAGTGGAGTTAGGGCTTTTGGCCCCTTGCCCAATAACACCCCTTCTTCATTTCTTTCCTCTTTTTCTCTCTTCTTTTTTAATGTGTCTAAGCTTACTAAAAAGAGGATTTATGTTGGCTCTAGTGGTTTCACTAGCTCGAGTTAGATGGTCCAACTCTTAATTCCTTAGCCTAGCATCTACTAACCACCCTAATTTAAATAATCACTGTTAAAAGCACATAAGACAATCAACCAATCGACTCAGTTAGGTTACCATATTTAGCTAGTATGCATAATTAATCCACATAATAAATCTAATGGGCAAATTAGATGAGCTAACCCAAGTAATTAATCCCAACTAAAATTCCTCATCCTTTGTACTTTGTAGACGACTCACAAAAAATGCTGTAACACCCACAATTCCTAATGCATTATTATCTTAACTTAATTACTCAATTACTATTGATTGGTAGTGGAAGTGTTCTGATTAGGGCATTACCACTGTTTTATACGGAACAAGGCTAACTGAATCTACCTGTATCATTGCGTTACCCATTTAATCACCCGTCTCACCAAATAATTGAAATAACACTCATTCAACCATTTATAAAATTTATGATACACATAATAATTCAACATATGATTACTAAATACTAACAAATGCAACATCCAAAAGAATATACAATCATCAGGTTCTTAGGAGTGCTAGCCTGTAAATCGTTGTGAGCATTTGGCTAGCAAATCTTCAGCAAAAGGAATGGTAGCTCTGTTTCACTTCTTGCTACTCTCTGGTTTGCCAGGAGGAAGACTATTCAGTAATCCTTTACCTAAAACAAAAACACAAAAATGTTCGAAATATGAGCCAAAGCTCAGCATGTACACTCCTATGCAGTAAAATAAACTTTGAGTTTAATTAGTCGGGCGCCCGCATTTCAAAACATTTTGTTTTGCAAACAGGAGAGAGAAAACATGTAAGTAAATTTGATTTGTTAGTTATTATTCGAAAGTGGAACCTTATTGACGTCTGCCATGATCTTGAGATTGGTGCACACCTCCCAGACCGATCAGAAAGCCTAAGTTGCAGCCGCACGGGTAAATTGAAGGGCATAAACTCTGATGATTGATAATTAACGGGGCCACTTGCTTAGATGACAAAACATTGCATAAAATGAGTCATTATATGAAGATCATATTGATTTTGCATAGTTTGATAAACATGTAATTTTTTAAAGAGTACAGGCAATGTACGTACCTGGTCTTTGAGAATCTCTCTCCGTTTAATTGAAAATTGCTTACTGGTAGCTTGAAGTGACAGATATGGCCTCACTTCTGGTCCAAATATGTAATTTTTCTTGATTAGTGCAAGATTAAGAAATTTTATCACATTTATCGACTTAACGAATAATTTAAATTCCCTCGACTTCTCTTTTTATTATCTGTATAACCATTATTTTCAACTTAATTTAGTTTTATCTTATTTGTCTTCGTTTCTCTCCTTCATATGGCTGACGATCTTTTAATACGTCTTATAGTGACATAATGGTGTGACTCATCTTGAGTTTGTTATTAACAGCATTATCGACCATTATTATTGTTAATAATAATAATAATAATAATAATAATAATATTCTTATTATTATTATCATTATTATTATTATTATTATTGTTGTTGTTGTTGTTGTTGTTGTTATTATGGCCACCTTTACCAAAATTATCATTAACAATATTATTATGGCTATCGTTTTTCTCTTTAACAAGTCACCGTTGGCCATTAAACTTGGGTTTGCGATACGATTTAAGATGACTTCATGAACTTGGTTCCAGCTCCAAGTCGAGTCTGAACTACACAATTATCATTAGTGAAATAAAACCACCTAGGCATATCATATTAGTAGCTCCAATTCCACAAAACTATTTACTCCCTTCCCCCTCCTTCCTTACTTGACAACTAGTCATGCCATATACTTATACAATAACCTCATACACATAGGTATATATATCCTTTTCTTTTTATTCAATTATTGCACAAGGCTCACTTAAACATCCTTAAAGCAACCCGATTAAACTTAAGATTCACCCAACATCTAATCCTAAATCACCAACTCATGAAAATGGCACACACACCCAATGCCCAAAATTTTAGCATCAAATGCTCATTAATTTTACTCAAAGATTGATTATAATTCACTCAAACCACCAAATATACCATAATCAAGCTTGTATCTTTATTTGAATCACAAACTTTAATCAACAAGTCATGATCCAAGCATAATCCACCCATTAACCTCATATATATATACATATATTTCTCTATTTACTCAACACTCAACTCATTTAAACATTAATAACTCAATAGAATTAACTTAAATATCATTTCAAGACATAGCCCTCATCCCTCAAGCTCATGGCCACAACTCATTTGTCTAACATACTTTCCTTTTTAATCTCATTCAAATATGCCTTAACATCCCCTTAGACTCTACTAAATCAATGTACAAGCTTAATTCATATCCAAGTCCTCTAAAAGCCTCACACACCACGTTCTTCCTAATTCTCTCAATTCACAACTCAATCCAAACATCTACAATAATCCAAGAAATTTATAGATAAATGCTCATCATTGTTAATTAGACCATTTACTACCAAAATTCAAGCATAAAAGATCAAAAATTAAATTAAAGGATAGTTAGGGTTTCACCTCTCAACCACTTGAACACACTCAAAGAGGAGAGAGAACCGGTTGGGATGGTGACACGAGGCAGCGGTGGAATCCAGCGATGATGAGGCAGCGGCGGAATCTGGCGACGACGGGGTTGCGGTGGCGAGGGCATCGGACGGCCGGCGACATCTGGATAGGGCTGATGAAGAAGAACAGAGCAGGGGCAGAGAGGGGGGTTTCAGGCTGGGGAAAATCGAAGGGGTTTTGGGGTTTTTTTTTAGTTTATTGTGATTTGGGCTGTTTATTTTAGATTTTTAATTAATTCTTTTTCCCTTTTTCTTTTTACCCTTTTATTTATTGACACATAATCTTTCTCTAGAATTTCCTTATATTTATCCTAATTCCCTCTCTTATCTTTATTTTATTTTATTTTATTACCATTCATTACATATATACATGTATGGAAAATTGGATTAATATTTTGGCTAGAATTGATAAAATGAATTTTACATCTTTTGGATGTAAATTTGGGAGAAAACATTTTTATTTTTTTAATTATTAGGTCACTCTTTTTATATACATAACTTGGCCCCTTTTAATATTGTTATCTTGCTATTAAATTAATTCGTATATTATTATCATTATCGTTTTTCAAATTAGTCCTTGATAATTAGGCTAATGTTTATTTAGTGGGTAATTCAAATATTTATTAGCACTTGAATGAATCATTTAGGAGCATAACGAGATCCATTTTGAAGCCATGTCGTCGTTTCAACCTGCGATGCACAAATATATATACATATACATAAAATGCTAAATTAAAATGTGGCGCCTAACTTGATTAATTTGTGATTAGGATAATTTGAAGTAATTAACATGAATCTTAGGTCCGGACCGTTACACCCTTCCCCCTTTAAAATAAGTTTCATCCTTGAAACTTGCAGTTTGAAAGAAACATTATCCGTACCTCGAATAGAAATGGGTACTTGCTTCTTATGTCCTCCTCAGTTTCCCATGTAGCCTCGGTTGAGTTATGGTTGGTCCACAGGACCTTAACGAGAGGAATGCTTTTGTTTCAAAGTTGCTTAACTCTGTCTGTAGTGTAATGTATGTACGGGACGCTCCTCGCACATTAGCTTCTTTGTGACTTCTACTGGCTGTGCTATGATGATATGATTTGGATCTGGGACATATTTTCTGAGCTGTGAAATGGGAAAAATGTTGTGGACATGCTTAAGTTCTGTTGGCGAATTTAACCTGCAAGCCATAGGATTTAATTTCTCAATAATTTCATAAGGCCCGATATATCTAGAGCTTAGTTCACCCCTGAGGTTGAATCTTCTAACTCCTTTAACTGGGGACACCTTTAAAAATACGTTGCCTCCCACTTAAAACTCTAATGGTCTTCTCCTTTTGTCTGCATAACTTTTCTATCTGCTCCAGGCTGCTTTGATATGTTCTTAAATCATCCTTATCATTTCTGTAATCTCTTGTATCAACTCAGGCCCTAAGGTTAGTGCTTCGTCAAGCTCATTCCAACATAATGGAGTTCTACACTTCCTCCCATACAGTGCTTCAAAAGGGGCCATCTTAATGATGAATTGATAGTTGTTGTAGGAGAATTCCACAAATGGTAAATAATCTTCGTACTTTCTGTGGAAGTCAAACACACATGCCCTAAGCATAAGCTCCAGGATTGGTTTTCCCCTCTCAGTTTGTCCATCAGTCTCAGCGTGGTATGAACTGCCAAAATTTAATTTGGTGCCAAAAGCTTTTTGCAGAGCTTGCCAAAACCGAGCCTAAAACCTTTGGTCTCGATCAAATACTATATCCTTTAGTATGCCATGCAGTCGAATGATTTCCTTGACATACAATTGTGCTAGTCTCTCTAAATCCCAAGTATCATAAATTGGCATAAAATGGGCATATTTGATGAGTCTGTCTACAATGACCCCAATAGCATTCTTCTTTGAAGCAGAGAGGGGCAATTCCATGATAAAATTTATTAAAATTGAATCTTATTTCCAGGTAGGAATTTCTAAAGGCCTCAATTCGCCCACAGGGCGCTGATGTTTAGCTTTCACCTTTTGACATGTCAAACACTTATCTACATACTCTGCAATCTCTCTCTACATACTTTCCCACCAGAAGAATTGCCTCAGATCCCTTATACATTTTTGTTCATCCCGGGTGCACTGAGTATCGAGTATTATGAGCTTCTTCTAAAATCCTTCTCTTCAACTCCTCTTTATTTGGGACACACAGTCTGTTTTGAAACCTCAAGATTTCATCTTCATATATTACAAAACCAGGCGATTTTCCTTGTGCAACATTACACCTAAGCTTCTTGAGCTTTGCATCATCCTTTTGACTTGCCTTAATTTCTTCTATTACAGAAGGTTGTACCTCGAGTGCTGTTAATAACCCATTTGTATATCTCAGCAGCACAAGCTCGATACCCATGGTTTCAAGGTCCCTCAAAATATGAGGTTGGGTATCTATCATTGTATTTAACTCGTGTTGGTATTCCGACTGAGCTCATCTGCAACTACATTCACCTTTCTAGGATGATATTGAATTTGCAAGTTATAATCCTTTAGCAATTCCAACCATCATTGTTGTCTTAAGTTGATATCTTTCTGAGTAAAGATATACTTTAGGCTTTGGTGGTCAGTGTAAATCTTGCATGGCACTCTGTATAGGTAGTGTCGCCAGATCTTTAAAGCAAAAACTACCGTAGCTGACTCCAAATCATAAATGGGGTAGTTCTTCTCATAAGACTTGAGTTGCCTAAAGGTGTAGGCTATTACCTTGTCATCCTACGTTAGTACACAACCTAACTCATTTTTAGAAGCATAGCATACTCTTTTCCTTCTTCAGGCAAGATAAGGATAGGCATTGTTATTAAGCATCTCTTTAGTTCTTGAAATGCCTCTTCGCACTTGTCTGACCACTCAAATTTAGTAGTTTTCTTCAATAGGTTGGTCAGTGGAGACGCAATCTTTGAGAAATCTTTCACGAATCTTCTATAATATCCTGCTAAACCCAGAAACTTCTTACTTCTATTGTAATCGTGGGTCTAGGCCAGTCCATAACCACCTTTATCTTTTGATGATCAACTTTGATTCCCTCCTTAGTAACTAATGCCCTAAAAATGTTACTTCGGTTAACCAAAACTGACACTTTTTTAATTTAGCATATAACTGATGTTCCCTCAATGTTTGTAACACAGTCCTCAAATAATAAGCATGTTCCGCCTTGTCTTTGGAGTATATCAGAATGTCATCTATAAAAACCACCATAAATTTGTCTAAATAAAGTCTAAAAACTTTATTTATGAGATCTATAAATGCAGAAGGAGCATTTGTTAGCCCAAAAGGCATCGCAGTAAACTCATAGTGGCAAGATCTAGTTCTGAAGGCTGCTTTGGGAATATCGTCTGGCTTAATTCTAAGCCGATGATAGCCAGACCTTAAATCAATCTTTGAAAACACCCCAACTCCTTGCAACTGATCAAAGAGATCATCTATCTAAGGCAAAGGGTACTTATTCTTAATGGTTATCTTATTTAACTCCCGATAATCTATGCAAAACCTTAAGATTCCATCCTTTTTCTTCATAAATAACACGGAGCTCCTCAGGGTAAAACACTTGGCCTGATAAACCCTTTTTGTAATAACTCGTCCAACTAAGTTTTCAACTCCTTAAGTTTGGTTGGGGCCATCCTATATGGAGCTTTTGAAATAGGCTGCACACCAGAAATCAATTTATTTCAAAATCAATCTCCCTCTGAGGAGGTAGACCTAGCAACTCTTCAGGAAAAACATTAGGAAACTCATACACTATAGGAATATTCTTTATTTTCATCTTCTCCTCTTTAACCTCAGTAGCATAACACAAATATACTATGCACCCCTATCTTAGTATCTTACTTGCCTTCATGATTGAAATTATAGAACACTCCTCCCTAAGTCTTTCCCTAAGGAAACTTATTTCTCGACCTTCTGGGCCCTTTAAAGTGACTTTAAGGTCCTTATAATCTATGTTTGCCCCATACACAGTCAACCAATCTATTCCCAAGATTATATCAAATTCGGACATATGAAACTAAATCAGCTCCCCAGGGAACTCATACTCAGCAACTACAATAGGAACATGCTTATAAAGGACAGGACATTCTATCACTTGCCCATTTAACAAACTAATTCTATAGTTCGCCCACTCTTTATTTGGTTTCAAATTCAATTATGGTGCAGATCGAGTGGATATAAATGAATGAGTTGCACCCGAATTAAACAATACACAAAATGGTTTTGAATTTAAAAAGAGAGTTCTAATGACAACCATACCAGAGACTGTACCTTTCTTTTTGCTCATTATGTAAACTCGTCCTACCGTTGGGTTTTTGAGGGCTGGTTTCCTTGACATGGGGGTGGTATAGGCCTTATAACTCCCTTTTCCACAACCTTCTGTCTCCTGGGGTAGGTAGCAATTGAATGGTCGGGGCTTCCGCACCACATGCACTTATTATTACCTACACGGCACTCAGCTATAGTATGGTTTGTCCGCCCACACTTAGCACAAGGCTCCTTCAGTGCCACTGGACGACTCTTATCGAGGCCAGCAACAGGTTTCTTGCAAGCAACATTCTCGCTTGATGTACTTTGATCATTCCACTTCCCCTTCTGATTTCCTGGATTCAAAGCCCTTAATTCTCCCTTTACTCGCTCCACCTCAGCAGCTCTTTCGTACAACTCTTAGTAAGTTTGAATTGGCTAGCCCGCCAATTGATTATGAACATAAAAGCTTAACGTTCTTGAAACCTTCTCATTTCAGCTTTTCAGTAGCCACTAAATCTGGAGTGAATCTTGATAACTTCGTAAACTTGCGGGCATATTGCATCACCGTCACATTACCACTCATCTTTAACTCCATGAACTCTTTCTCCTTCTGTCGTTGGACTGTGATTGGATAGAATTTAGCCCTAAGCTCCTGAAGAAACTTAGCCTAGGTAAGCTCAGGTCCTTGTAACTTATCTTTCACAGTACTCCACCAGATATCTGCTTCACCAGCTAAATAAAAAAATCCCTATGTTTACCTTTTTCTCTTCAGGTACTTCAACTACTGCAAAAATCTTTTCCATTCCCCTAATCTAGTCTTCCAGTGCCACAGGATCAAGGTTTCCATCATAAACCTTAGGGTTGGATCGGGCTACCCTATCAGCTAGTTTATCAGACTTTGAAGGGTTTTTTGGAGGTATAGGGGGTACAGAGGGTGCAGGAGGAATCTTCTTCATCAGCTCAATTATCAAAATTTTCCAATAGTTTGTGTCTCCACACTTCTAGACACTTCCAAGGCCACGGTTGGGTGTCCACTAGGGTCTTGTTGGGGGTCCTCATTCACTCGATTACCTGAACCCTGAGATTCATCTTCCTTGCTATTCTGATTGTTGTTCAGAGGCTATGACATACTGTAATACTAAATCACATAAGTAAAGCTTATTATCTCAATTTGCATAGCATTGTCATAAAGCATATTCATTCAGAATCAAGGCTCAATTTAACTCAAATGTTACCTTTATTGCATATACATGTACACACATATATATATGGAGAGTTCATAAGTATATTACAATATTTCACAATAACCTTCCCCGAATTCTAACTAAAGCTCCTAACCTAATTCTCTACCCTACCTACTAACTGAAGTCATCTACCAAGTCAAATCTGCCCTGAACCCAAAAAGAAAAGATGGATCACCTCGTCATAGCTGGTTAAGTTAGCCTACCCATATACATCATATTTACACACAATGTGCAAAAGAATGTCACACTATACCAGCTGTACGGGACAAAATAACCAAAAGTAGGCCTAACCTATAACAAAGAGTAGCATGCCTAATGATCCCGAGAGGGATCGTAATCAAGGTCAAAGGAATCATCATCCTCCTCTCCTGAGTCACTGTCAGCATCCTCCATCTCTGAATCCTCATTATTAGGATCACTCTCGTGATCCTCTAGATCCTCCTCTAGGGGCTCATGCTCTCCCACCTCCTCCGCCGGCTCCTTTTCATCTGGCTCTATCTCTCCCTCTTCGGAACTCACCTCTATGAGTTCTAGGGAACTCGACACCTCCTCAACCAAATGAACCTTGTCAGAGGCCTCATCTCCTGAGCCAGCCTGAGGAGAAGCAGGTGGCTGCTGCACGGGAGGCTACAGGGGTTATGGTCCTTGTGCCGGTGGAGGTGGGGGTAGGACAATAGGTGGGTGCATATCGAGGGCAGGGTAAATGAATGGAAGAAGATCATAAGAAATGCCTCTCAACTCTAACTCCTCTCGAAGCGATAACTCTCTAGTGACCACGAACTAGGCCCCTATGATCTGGAATCACACCCCATCCAGCCCCGGATCTCCTGTAACCATGAAGTCATGATATCGTAGCCTGAACTCAAACCATGGGGCAACAAGGGACAACGACCACAACAATCTGTGAGTGCGGGCTATCACGTCATGAAACTTAGAAAATGGATCCTGCATGTGGGCCACCATGGCAGCGTGCAAGGTAGAAACGTGAGCCGCTACTGAATTTTAAGGTGCCATATGAATGGTGTATGGGTCCACAGGTGCTCTTGGATGAGGCATCTAAACATGAAATAACACAAGAGCGAATAAGCCACATTTATGCATAAATTTCCACTAAAGAAAACTCAATTTACCTATATTATTATCTCAAAACCATACATTCTAGCTCTAAAGCATCCCATGCTCACAGTGATTTGCTAGCCTGGCTCTGATACCACAACTGTAATGTCCCCAGTTCCTAATACCTGATTATCTTAACTTAAATACTCATTTACTATTAATTGGCAGCGGAAGTCTTCTGGTTGCGGCATTATCGCTATTCTACACGGAACAAGGTTAACTGAATCTACTTGCATCATTGTAATTGCCAATTTAATCACCCGTCTCACCAAATAATTGAAATAACGCTCATTCAACCATTTATAAATTTATGATACACATAATAGCTCAATGTTTGATTACCAAATACTAACAAATGTAACATCCAAAAGAATATACAACCATTAGGTTCTTAGGAGTGCTAGCCTATAAATCATTGTGAGCGTTCGACTAGCGAATCCTCAGCAAAAGAAATGGTAACTCTGTTTCACTTCTTGCTAATCTCTGCTTTGCCAGGAGGAGGACTGTTGACGGATCCCTTACCTAAAACTAAAACACAAAAATGTTCGAAATATGAGCCGAAACTCAGCACATACACTCCTATGCAGTAAATAAACTTTGAGTTTAATTACTTGGGTGCCCGCATTTCAAAACTTTTTTATTGCAAAAAGGAGAGAGAAAATGTGTAAGTAAATTTGATTTGCCGGTTATCTGAAAGTGGACCCCTGTTGACATCTGCAGCGATCTTGAGATAGTGCACACCTCCCAGGCCTATCAAAAACCTGAGTTACAGCCACCCAGATAAATTGAAGGGCATAAGCTTTGATGATTGATAATTGGTGGGGCCACTTGCTTAGGTGCAAAAACATTGCATAAAATGATTCATTATACGAAGATTATAATGATTTTGCGTAGTTTGATAAACATGTGAGTTTTCGAAGAGTACAGGCAATATATGTACCTGGTCTTTAAAAATCTCTCTCCATTTACTTGAAAATTGTTTCCTAGCAGCTTGAGTGACAGAGGTGGCCTCACTTCTGCCCTAAATATATAATTTCTCTTGATTAGTGCAAGATAGAAATTTTATCACATTTATTGACTTAATGAATAATTTAAATTCCCTCGACTTCTCCTTTTATTATCAGCATAACCATTGTTTTCAACTTAATTTAGTTCTATCTTATTTATCTTTGTTTCTCTTCTTCACACAGCTGACGACCTTTGAATACATGTTATAGTGACATAATGGCGTGACTTATCTTGAGTTTGTTATTAACGGCGTGATCGGTCATTATTATTGTTAATATTATTATTATTGTTGTTGTTATTGTTGTTGTTGTTGTTATTATGGCCACCTTTGCCATAATTATCATTAAAAATATTATTATGGCTATTGTTTTTCTCTTTAATGAATTGTCGTTAGCCATTAAACTTTTGTTTACAATACAATTTAAGGCAACTTCATAAACTTGGTTCCAGGTCCAAGTCGAGTCTCAACCATACAATTATCCTTACTGAAATAAAACCACCTAGGCATATTATATTAGTAGCTCCAAATCCACAAAACTATTTACTCCCTTCCCCGTCCTTCCTTACTTGACAACTAGTCATGCTATATACTTATACAATAACCTCATACACACACACACACACAGACACACACACACACACACACACACACACACACACACATATATATATATATATATATATATATATATATATATATATTATATATATATATATATATATATATAATATATATATATATATATATATATATATATATATATATATATAATATTATATAATATATATATATATATATATATATATATATATATAGATATATATATATATATTATATATATATATATATATATATATATATATATATATATATATATATATATATATATATATATCCTTTTCATTTTATTCAATTATTGCACAAGGCTCACTTAAACATCCTTAAAGCAACCTGATTAACCTTAAGACTCACCCAACATCTAATCCTAAATCACTAACTCATGAGAATGGCACACACACCCAATACCCAAAATTTTAACATCAAATTCATATTAATTTTATTCAAAGATTCATTATAATTAACTCAAACCACCAAATATACCACAATCAAGCTTGTATGTTTATTTGAATCACAAACTCTAATCACCAAGTCATGATCCAAACATAATAAACCCATTAACCTCATACATATATACACATATTTCTCTATTTACTCAACACTTAACTCATTTAAACATTAATAACTCAACATAATTACCTTAAATATCATTTCAAGCCATAACCCTAATCCCTTAAGCTCATGGTCACAACTCATTCATCCAACATATTTTCCTTTTTAATCTCATTCAAATATGCCTTAGCATCCACTTAAGCTCCATTAAATTAACATATAAGCCTAATTCACATCCAAGTCCCAAAACCCACACACAGCACACTCTTCCTAATTCTCTCAATTCACAACTCAATCCAAACATCCATAATAATCCAAGAAATTTACAAATAAATCCTCATCAATGTTAATCACACCATTTACTACCAAAATTCAAGCATAAAAGATTAAAAATTGAATTAAAGGATAGTTAGGGTTTCACCTCTCAACCACTTGAACACATTCAAAGAGTAAAGGGAACCGGTTGGGATGATGACATGGGGCAGCGGCAGAATCCGGTGACGATGGGGCAGCGGTAGCGAGGTCGTCGGACGGCCGGCGACAGCTGAACAGGGCTGGTGAAGAAGAACATAGCAAGGGTAGAGAGGGGGGTTGCGAGCTGGGGGAAAATCAGGGGGTTTTGGGCTTTTGGTATTTATTTATTTATTTTGTTTACTGTGATTTGGGTTGTTTATTTTAGATTTTTAATTAATTCTTTTTCTCTTTTTTCTTTTACTCTTTTATTTATTGACACATAATCTTTCTCTAGAATTTCCTTATATTTATCCTAATTCCCTCTCTTATCTTTATTTTATTTTATTTTATTACGATTCAATACATATATACATGTATGGAAAATTGGATTAATATTTTGGCTAGAATTAATAAAATGAATTTTAGATCTTTTGGATATAACTTTAGGAGAAGACATTTTCATTTTTTTAATTATTAACTCACTCTTTTTATATGCATAACTTACCCCCTTTTCATTATTCTTATATTACTATTAAATTAATTTATATATTATTATTATTATTATCGCTTTTCAAATTAGCCCTTGATAATTAGGCTAATCTTTATTCAGCGGGCAATTCAAATATTTATTAGCACTTGAGTGAATCATTTAGGAGTATAACGAGATCCATTTTGAGGCCACGTCGTCATTTCAACCTGCGATGCACAAATATGTGTACATATATATAAAATGCTAAATTGAAATGTGGTGCTCAACTTGATTAATTTGTGATTAGGATAATTTGAAGTAATTAACACAAATCTTAGGTCCGGACCGTTACAAATTCCGAAGCTAGCAAGTTAACTCAACGCGACCATTATACTCCTCCCCTCTATAAAAGTTTCATCCCCGAGACTTTGAAGTCTAAGGCAATGATAGAATGTAAAGTTCACATACACATAGCACAAACTGTGTTATATGAACAAGAAAATTCAAATCACACAGTAAAGCTAGATATAACTTTTAAAATAGAAAGAATTGTTTATGGTACCTAGCGTTCTGCTTGTCAACTCTCTCTAAGCATCTACTCACTCTATTAATAGCCCCTAAGGCAAATTGTGTAGAAGATGAGCAAATGATTTCGCTTGGATAACTATATCAAAGCTCATTTGAAAATGAACACTAAGTTCAGATCTTATGTCTAAGCAGCTGGCATAACAATTATTTGTTCCATGCGTCAATGTGAGCTAATAAATATAAATAGAACTACAGTGACAACACAAATATTAACAAAACAACACGCATCAACACGTGAAAACAATACATCCAATTAGCAAGGCATTACCCAAGGCGATAACACCGTTGCACAACAATAGCGTGAGCAACAACATGGCCATAAACTAATGGTGACACTAAACACATTTGCTAACAAAGTCACAGTCCATTCTTCTCTTTTATGAAACTTATGCTCAAGCATGTGACCTCCATATGAATTTGGACACATGTAAATCATAACTGTAGGCAAATAAAATAATGCACTTATAGATATGATGCTCATCCATCATTTTAGGAACACATGTCATTTGCAACTAATTAGACTAAAAAATGATATCAGGAATGATGTGATCCAAGACAGCTTAGTCACATCACATCAAGCATTAAGATCATATATGACAACATTCATATTACACAATGCATTAGTCGTGTAGTTACTCCAAGCTCCTAAACTAATGCCTCATGTTATATTTTTAACTACAATTAACAAAACGGAAGATCTTTGGCCAGAATGCATAGTTAAAATGATGAAAAACAAACAAAGTCATAATAGTGTAGAGTCCTACTCTATGGCATCCATATGAAACTTATTATTTCTACGTCATGGAAACATGCAAGTAAAATGACATGCTCATGGACATGATTCTAGGCCCTTTGCAAACCTATTAGGATATCACAAGTGTACTATACAATATAAAACTTCGACCCATCACTTTAGCAACCATGTTTCTCAATCTGGTGATCAAATGATGCCGCAAGGACTCTAATATGACGTACATATGCCTAAAACTTCATTATGTTACATGAAGTACACATGCAATCATATATTCACGCCGATGCAGGTCTCTAAGATCGCATCATAATCATACGCAGAATCGTAGCATGCCAATATGTCAACAGAATAACCCTATAGCACCAATGGAAGCAAGTATATTAGTTAATAAAGAGCAGAACTCTAAGATTTCCCCATGAAGCTTCTCACATAATACATGGTACAAGATAGCTCAGTCATATCATGGCAATGGTTATTTTACATAATTCACCCATCAAGTTTGAAGTAAAGAATTTAACTATGATCTTGGATATTGTAAAGCTTGTCGAGGGCTACAAATTTAACCACTATTTCGGTTACTAAAACACTTTTTATAGCATAGGAAAGTAGGGATCGATCCACGAGGAATGATAGTTTTAAAAAAGGCTAGTTTAATCCTAAGTGATTTTACTAATCTAATTTATTAAATCTAATCTTAATAATTCTAAAATAATTAAAATCTAATGAATAAAAATCTGGAAAAAGACTCAATGATGCTCCTAAATATTTTGGATTATATTCTAGAAAGAAAACAGTAAAAAGATTTCCTAAATAATTTAGAAAAATAAAATCAGAATAATAACTGAAACTCTAATTAAAAATCAAAACAGCAAATAATAAACAGAAAATAAATATTAAAAATATCAAACAGTAACCTACAATATTCTGCTTCAGGTCTACGAGCTTATAAACTCTAAATTGTATCTATTTTATTTCAGAAAAATCTGATCAGAAAATTAGCACCGAATAATCAGCAGAATAATAAATCTAAAATTAGAAATAAAATAATCAGCATAAATATGAATACGAATTTAATAAAAAAAATTACCCTAATCCTAGGACACAATTTTCTAGACTTAACAACACCTAAAAATCGTAAATTAAAATTTAAAAATCAAAATTTTCAGAATTAATCTCCTAAAAACCTGCACATATCACTTTCACAAAATAATTCTGAAAAATTATCAAATAACTTCCAAAAATCACGAAATTAAATATGGGCAGACTAGGACACTCTATAAACCCTAAGAACTACAAAAATCGAAAAATAACAAGAATAACTATTTTTAATCTAATTTCTAAGAAATCAGCAACTAAACACTAAATGAGAATATAAATCAATCTAAAATTATAATCACTCTAAAAATCAAAATCTAAGCTATCTAAAATTACCTAGACACTCCTAAAAGACTATACTTTTGGGGGGGGTTGATTGAATTTATATTGAAACTAATAAATATAGAACAAAATTTATCAAACTAATCAAATTAACTCTAAAAAAAATAAATAATGATCAAAAGTTGTCAAATTTATGAAGAATACTTAGTATAATCTCAATCCACCATGCAAATTAATATTTATCATCAACACACAAGTTAATTTCATTCATGAGTTAAACTGTAGAAGACATCCACCAGCGGTTCTTCCCCGTTTTTCCTTAGATTCTAGTTTACTTAGGTCCAGCCCTAATATAAACCCTACTAATTTGATAATTTTTACACCAGCGCAAAAATTTAACCAAACTAGAGCATTAAGAATTAGAAAAACATCATTTAACACTTTGTAACCAATTTACCAGCAAATCGATTTAACAAAGATCTAAAGCGATTACCTAATTAAAAGAGATGGGTTTGAGCCATCCATGATTAATTAGGGTGATACCTAGGCCTAAAAGATGATAACTTTTACGTATTATAATCTTCTAAACTATCAATCGAAATTGTATTTAATCAACTAGCATGCATTCTAATCGATTTAACACAAATTTCATAAACGATAAATGCTAATCGCTAAAGAATCATAAATATAAATCAACTAGGCATTAAAGCATAAAACTTATTTCAAAATATAAATTTAGCATGGCTTCAAGAAGATTATACTAAGTAAAAATGAATTACTCACTCATATTATAAATAAAATCACTCAATTCATCCAAATAATCCATGTTTAACAATGATCTAAACAATACAAAAAAAATGTTAAAAAAAAAATAATAATAAATAAATAAAACCACCCTACTAATTTGATGAAGTGCCGTGATATGGAGTAGAAAAAGCAGCCGTGATTGATAGTGAGATGGTGATGTAGATGAGAGGGTGAAGGAGGAAGATGACGATCGTGATAGGAGGGTTGTGATTGAAGTTAGGTGAGGAAGAAGGCGTGATCAAGTAGAAGATGTTGATGTGTGGGTTGATGGAGTGAGATATGGTGAAGGCAGGCGTGGGAAGAGGGTTACTGTGGGTTATTATGGTGGAGGCGTGAGAAGATTCTGAAGATGACGGTGTAGAGGAGAAGAAGGGGATGTGATTGAAGGTGGCGTGAGGGGGGATGATGGGTTAGGCGATAGTATGAGATGGGATGATTTAATGTGTGTTAGGCATGGATTTATATATGTGAGGAGTTGATTATTATATGGAAAGTGAGGGGGTTAAGTTTAGTAAATTAGGGTTTCCTTCCTCTTTTCCTTAGATTTCTTCTTCCTCAAGACTTGTAGCTCTTCACCCAATTCTTGTAACCCTAGCCCAATATAATAATTATGAAAATAATATTTTTCATAAATTATTTATTGGACCGTCTTTTCAGCAAATTGTGTAAAATCGGAGCTTCAACGTCTTGTCTTCTCATTTTTATTTTATTAACGCCCATCCTGAAAAATATATAAAATAAAATAAATTAGATGCAATAATGTGTAAAATATAATCAAAATAATTAATAAAACGATGCATGATTTTTGGCTTAACAAATTCCCCCACACTTAGACTTTGGACGTCCTCGTGCAAAGAAATCTTAGACTCGACCTAAGAACTTGCTCTTTTTCTTTCTTATAAAGTCATGCATAACTATGATGTTCATACTGGCTTTGGCTTGCTTTAGAAAAACAGTTTTACTGAATTAATTAGTTTTTCCTTTCATAAGTGAATACATGCTAAACATCCAACTATCCTTAGAGGGTTTATTCATCAACCTCACAACATTTTCATAATGAGGTAACAAGATCAATAATTATCCATCCCTTTTAGATATGCATATACCGATCGAGAGGTCTAAATATTTATGATAGAAAAATTGAGGCACGGTATGGCTATGGAGACAATTGAACTAGGTAGAATAACTTCATTAAATTTGATCCTTAACTTGCCTTGTATTTATTTTCCTCTTCTTCTTTTGTTCAAACTCCACTTGCGCACATATTCGAGGCCCATATAGGATCTTAGAAATTAAACATTCCCTGACTCTCACTCACCCGAATAGAGGTGCTGGAGCAAATAATTCATTCTCATCTTATTATTTCTTCATTTTATTAGCTCACTAATATGGGAAGCAAGCTTTCCATTGGCAGTATTGCCTCAAAGGGTAGCACCCAGTAGCGCATGCCTCAAAGGAGTACTTGTCATTCCCAATTTTGACTCTCTCTTTTTCTTTCTTTCTTTGTATAAAAAAATAGACAAGTAAAATCACAATTTTAATGAATTATTCAACTAATTCAATAGTCTAGGAGATGGGCCAGGTCATTGGATTACCTTTGAATCGGATATATTACATGACCAAATAAGATGGATAATCAAGAGAGTTACTCATTAAAAAGATGTATGAGGATCAACTCAAACTTCTCTAAAGGATAACTATTATGCCTAGAAGTCTTCACTTATGAAAGAATAAACTGCAAAATAGCTAAAAATTTTTATTTTATTTTTTTTTCCCCTAACAAGCAAGCCTAGCATAAACTCACATCATGCATTATTTATAAGAAAAGAATTTTTTTTGGTTTTTTTTTTGATTTTCTACTCTTTTTTTTAAGAATAAAAACTGCAAGAATTAAATGCAGGATGCGCCCCCCCCACACTTAATTCATGCATTGTCCCTAATGCATGCAAAAAGATAGAATTAATGAAAACAAAAGCAAAAGTAAATAGGAACTTCCCTGAAAACGTTGGGTTGCCTCTCAATCAGCGCCTTTGTTTATAGTCTTTGGCTCGACTTTATGAAGCTCATGGATCCTCAAGGCGGATCTCTTCTATTAAACATACCTGGTCTCCTTCATAAAAATGCTTTAGCCTGTGACCATTCACTTTGAAAATCTTGTTAGTAGCAAAGGATTTAATCTCTACAGCACCATGGGGATAAGTCTTTACTACTTCAAAAGGTCCTAACCACCTAGAGTTAAATTTACCAGGAAAAAGTCTCAGTTTGGAATTGAATAACAACACTTTCTCACCTACCTGAAATTCTTTCCTAATGAGTTTGGCATCGCGAAATGCTTTGGCCTTACCCTTGTAGATAACTGAATTGTCATAGGCTTCTAAGCGTATCTCTTCTAATTCCTGCAATTGCAGTTTACGCTCTTTCCCTGCTAACTGATAATCAAGATTGCATTGCTTCACAGCCCAATATGATTTATGCTCAATTTCTACAGGGAGGTGATACGGTTTTCCAAACACTAGTCTGTAGGGTGACATGCTAATTGGAATCTTATATGTAATCCTGTAAGCCCAAAGAGCCTCCTCTAACCTAAGGCTCCAATCCTTCTTATCTGGCTTAACTACCTTTTCAAGGATGCCCTTAATCTCTTTATTAGAAATTTCAGCTTGGCCATTAGTTTGGGGATGATAGCTAGTAGATACCTTATAAGTTATATGATATTTAGCTAGTAAGGCACCTAGAGTTTTGTTACAAAAATGAGTCCCCCTATCACTGATGATTGCTCTTGGCACTCCATATCGATGCAGAATTAGAGATTTAACGTGTTTCACCACAGTCTTAGCATCATCAGTCCTAGTGGCTACAGCTTCTACCCATTTGGATACATAATCAACAATCACAAGAATATAGGTATATCCAAAAGAAGGGGGAAAGGGTCCCATGAAATCAATGCCCCATATATCAAAAATTTCACAAACATACATATTACATAAAGGCATTTGATTCCTCCTTGATAAGTTTCCAGTCTTTTGGCACACTTCACATCTTTTACAGAATTCATAAGTATCACTAGAAATAGTGGGCCAATAAAAACCACACTCAAGCACTTTATGTGATGTTCTTTTAGGTCCAAAGTGTCCTCCACTTTCTGAAGAGTGACAGAAGGTTAGAATAGAATGAATTTCACTATCATCTACGCATCGCCTTATAATCTGATCACCACAAAACTTCCATAAATATGGCTCATCCCAAACATAATATTTAGATTGAGCTCTTATTTTCTCTCTTTCAGCTCTAGTCAACTCAATGGGAAAAGTTTTGGTGACTATATAATTTACAATATCAGCATACCAAGGCAATCTACTAGTCATAGCATACAGAGTCTCATCAGGAAAACAATCAGTAAAAGGGCTACCACTCTCCCCTGTTTCTAATCTACTCAGATGGTCAGCAACTAAATTCTTAGCTCCAGGCTTATCTCTAATTTCTAGTTGAAATTCTTGCAACAATAACATCCATCTAATTAACCTGGGCTTTGAATCTTTCTTTTCCACTAAGTGTTTGAGAGCAGAGTGATAAGAATAAACAGTAACTTTAACACCCAACACATAAGGACGGAACTTTTCAAGCGCAAAAACAACCGCATACATCTCCTTTTCCGTAGTGGTGTAATTACACTGTGCAGGGTTAAGAGTTCTAGAAGCATAATATATTACATGAGGTACCTTTCCAACTCTTTGACCTAGAACTGCCCCCACTGCCTTATCACTAGCGTCACAAATTAACTCAAAAGGTAAGGCCCAGTTTGGGGGTTGCACAATAGGAGGAGAAGTCAATGTTAACTTCAACTGATCAAAAGCCTTCATACAGTCATCATGAAAATCAAAAGGGACATCTTTTGCGAGTAATGCACATAGAGGAGAAGCAATCTTAGAAAAATCTTTGATGAACCTCCTATAGAACCCTACATGTCCTAAGAATGATCTCACATCTTTGACACACTTTGGATAGGGTAGAGACTGGATGATATCAACTTTAGCTCTATCTACCTCTAATCCTCTTGATGATACTACATGTCCCAGTACTACCCCATGCTCTACCATGAAATGGCACTTTTCAAAATTCAAGACCAAATTGGTTTCAATGCAACGTCTAAGCACAAGAGTAAGATGATGCAAGCACTCATCAAATGAATCACCATGTACAGTAAAATCATCCATAAAAACCTCCATAATCTTGGTGATAAAATCAGAAACGATACTCATCATACATCTTTGAAAAGTAGCATATGCATTACACAAACCAAAAGGCATACGTCTAAAAGCATAAGTACCAAAAGGACACGTAAAGGTAGTCTTCTCCTGATCTGCAGGAGCTATAGGGACGTGAATATAACCTGAATAGCCGTCCAAAAAGCAATAATGTGACCTCCCAGCTAATCTCTCTAACATTTGGTCCATAAAAGGCAATGAAAAATGGTCCTTCTTAGTGGCCTTGTTAAGCTTTCTATAGTCAATACATACTCTCCAACCACTTTGGACTCTAGTAGGTATCAACTCTCCTTCATTGTTTTTCACTACTGTTGCCCCCCCTTTTTAGGAACCACATGAATAGGACTAACCCACTCAGAGTCAGCAATGGGGTAGATAACCCCAGCATCTAACCATTTAAGAATCTCTTTTTGGACTACCTCCATCATAGGCGGATTAAGTCTCCTCTGAGGGTCTCTCTTAGGCTTAGCATCTTTTTCTAAGGTAATAGTATGTGAACACAAGGTAGGGCTAAGGCCTTTGAGATCTGCTAGCGTGCACCCTAAAGCTTCGCTATGTTCTCTAAGCACTTTAATAAGTTTTTCTTCCTGATCCAAGGTGAGTGCACTAGAGATAATTACAGGCAAAGTCTCATTGTCCCCTAAATAAGCATATTTTAAGTTTTCAGGTAAAGATTTCAATTCCAGTTTAGGGGGTGAGATACTCGAGGAAAGTAACTTAGTATGCTTTTCAGACAGTTCAAGTTTGTTAGGACCATTATGCTCTTGCAAGTAAGACAAAGAACTTATCACCTCATCTAAATTATCATTAACCTGATATGGCACTTTCTGGGACTCAGTATGATCAAGACTCTTAGTAAGCACAGTAAATAGCTCATCCTCATGTGACAAGTTATAGACATCTTGAGATAACTCATCAAAAACATCAAGTGCATATAGATAGTTAACATTAGAAGGAAATCTCATGGTATCAAAAATATTGAACTTAATAACCTCACCATCAAATTCCATGGTTAGTGTCCCTTCGTGCACGTCAATTTTAGTCCTAGCAGTTTTTAGAAAGGGCCTGCCAAGCAAGATGGGAATATCATGGCATGCTTCACCTATGTTCATTACATAAAAGTCAGCAGGAAACACTAGTTCATTCACTTGAACCAAAACATCCTCTAACACTCCGTCAGGATAAGTGTTGCTCCTATCAGCTAATTGAATTACTATGCCTGTTTTCTTTAATTCGTCTAGATTTAGTTTATCATAAACAGATCTAGGCATAACATTAATAGAGGCACCTAAATCAAGCATAGCTTTATCAAAGCAAAGATTTCCTATTTTGCAAGGGACAGAAAACACACCAGGGTCTTGACACTTAGGGGGAAGTTTTCTTTGAAAAACAGCAGACACATTTTCCCCCACACTTATCTTCTCATTACCAACTAACTTTCTTTTGGTAGTGCATAATTCTTTTAAGAACTTAGCATAACGAGGCACCTGTTTAATGGCATCAAGGAGAGGTATATTAATTTCTACCTTCCTAAAAGTCTCTAAAATCTCTTGGTTAGCCTCATTAACCTTAGACGTAGGGCTCCTAAATCTACTAGGGAAAGGTGGGATTGGTTTGTAAGATTCTCTTTTCTTTTCTCCTAATTCCTTAGTAGTTTGATTAAACTCTGCATCTAATTCTGGTTCAGCCCCTTTCACTTCTAACTCAGGTTCCACTTCTCTCTTTTTCGTAGGTTCCTTTAACTCTTTCCCACTTCTAAGTGTCATGGCACTAACATTCTCTTTGGGGTTAGGGTAAGGTTGAGATGGTAACCTATTCTGCAATTGGGCTTGCAAGTTGCTAACTATGGTATCAGTTGCTGTTTGTCTCTCTTGAACTTGCTTAAGGGTGGTTTCCATACTCTGGAACCTATCATCCATTTTTTTAAGGACTTGTTCTAAGAGGAAATTGGTCTTATCTTGACTAGAAGGCTGACGAGAGGGTTGATCAAAACCAGGTGGATTTGGCTTAGGGCCATACCTAAGGTTAGGATGGTCTCTCCATCCTTCATTATAAGTATTCGAATAGGAATCATACCTCCTTTGATTTTGATTAGAGTAAAGAGCATTAACATTACCCTCTTGTAGAGTAGGACATGCATCAGTAGAATGCCCTTCTAGACAATAAATACTACATATTACTGCTTTTTGGATATCCCCAGTAACAATCTTATTTAACATAGCAGTAATGTGAGATAATTGATTCTCTAGAGATGAACTAGAACCTATCTCATTTACCCTTTTGACTTGTGAGTCCCTAGTACTAAATTACTGAGTATTTTGGGCCATTAAATTAAATAGATTTCTAGCGTCAGTTGGGGTTTTATTAACCAGAGCCCCCCACTAGCAGCATCAACCATATTGCGGTCCATAGGAAGTAAACCCTCATAAAAATATTGAATCAATAGTTGTTCAGTTATTTAATGTTGGGGGCAACTGGCACATAACTTATTAAATCTTTCCCAGTACTCACAAAAAGTTTCCCCATTCATTTGTTTGATTCCACATATATCTTTCCTAATAGATCCAATACGGGATGCAGGGAAAAACTTTTCTAGAAACGATTTATGCAATGCAGTCCATGTAGAAAAAGATCCAGCAGGCATATAATATAACCAGTCCTTAGCATTACCAAGCAAAGAAAAAGAAAAGGCCCTTAGTCTAATTTGATCCTCAGGAATTCCTTCAGGTACCATAGCAGAACAGGTAATGAAGAATTCACTAATGTGTCTATAGGGGTCCTCTCCAGCTAACCCATGAAACTTAGGTAATAAATTAATAAATCCTGAGTTTAATTTCAAAGGTTTATCTAAAACAGCATAAGTGATGGACATTGGTTGGTTTTCTAAGTTAGGAGCAGCAAGTTCCCGAAGAGTAGACATGCTTACCTCTTTAATCCTAAAACTTACAGGGTCAGGTTGACTCTCTTTGATTTCAGCTTTCAATACTTGTTCCTTGCTCTCTCCAATTTCCTTACCACTCTTTAATTTCATACACTCCTTGAAATCTAAACAGAATAAAATAAAAAAAACTAGAGTTATAATAAAACAAATAAAAGTAGCAAAAGTAAATAGAAGTAAACTAGCAATTTAATTTTCTTTCCCCGGCAACGGCGCCAAAATTTGTAAAGCTTGTCGAGGGCTACAAATTTAACCACTATTTCGGTTACTAAAACACTTTTTATAGCATAGGAAAGTAGGGATCGATCCACGAGGAATGATAGTTTTAAAAAAGGCTAGTTTAATCCTAAGTGATTTTACTAATCTAATTTATTAAATCTAATCTTAATAATTCTAAAATAATTAAAATCTAATGAATAAAAATCTGGAAAAAGACTCAATGATGCTCCTAAATATTTTGGATTATATTCTAGAAAGAAAACAGTAAAAAGATTTCCTAAATAATTTAGAAAAATAAAATCAGAATAATAACTGAAATTCTAATTAAAAATCAAAACAGCAAATAATAAACAGAAAATAAATATTAAAAATATCAAACAGTAACCTACAATATTCTGCTTCAGGTCTACGAGCTTATAAACTCTAAATTGTATCTATTTTATTTCAGAAAAATCTGATCAGAAAATTAGCACCGAATAATCAGCAGAATAATAAATCTAAAATTAGAAATAAAATAATCAGCATAAATATGAATACGAATTTAATCACAAAAATTACCCTAATCCTAGGACACAATTTTCTAGACTTAAAAACACCTAAAAATCGTAAATTAAAATTTAAAAATCAAAATTTTCAGAATTAATCTCCTAAAAACCTGCACATATCACTTTCACAAAATAATTCTGAAAAATTATCAAATAACTTCCAAAAATCACGAAATTAAATATGGGCAGACTAGGACACTCTATAAACCCTAGGAACTGACAAAAATCGAAAAATAACAAGAATAACTATTTTTAATCTAATTTCTAAGAAATCAGCAACTAAACACTAAATGAGAATATAAATCAATCTAAAATTATAATCACTCTAAAAATCAAAATCTAAGCTATCTAAAATTACCTAGACACTCCTAAAAGACTATACTTTTGGGGGGGGGTCGATTGAATTTATATTGAAACTAATAAATATAGAACAAAATTTATCAAACTAATCAAATTAACTAAAAAAAATAAATAATGATCAAAAGTTGTCAAATTTATGAAGAATACTTAGTATAATCTCAATCCACCATGCAAATTAATATTTATCATCAATACACAAGTTAATTTCATTCATGAGTTAAACTGTAGAAGACATCCACCAGCGGTTCTTCCCCGTTTTTCCTTAGATTCTAGTTTACTTAGGTCCAGCCCTAATATAAACCCTACTAATTTGATAATTTTTACACCAGCGCAAAAATTTAACCAAACTAGAGCATTAAGAATTAGAAAAACATCATTTAACACTTTGTAACCAATTTACCAGCAAATCGATTTAACAAAGATCTAAAGCGATTACCTAATTAAAAGAGATGGGTTTGAGCCATCCATGATTAATTAGGGTGATACCTAGGCCTAAAAGATGATAACTTTTACGTATTATAATCTTCTAAACTATCAATCGAAATTGTATTTAATCAACTAGCATGCATTCTAATCGATTTAACACAAATTTCATAAACGATAAACGCTAATCGCTAAAGAATCATAAATATAAATCAACTAGGCATTAAAGCATAAAACTTATTTCAAAATATAAATTTAGCATGGCTTCAAGAAGATTATACTAAGTAAAAATGAATTACTCACTCATATTATAAATAAAATCACTCAATTCATCCAAATAAGCCATGTTTAACAATGATCTAAACAATACAAAAAAAATGTTAAAAAAAATAATAATAATAAATAAATAAAACCACCCTACTAATTTGATGAAGTGCCGTGATATGGAGTAGAAAAAGCAGCCGTGATTGATAGTGAGATGGTGATGTAGATGAGAGGGTGAAGGAGGAAGATGACGATCGTGATAGGAGGGTTGTGATTGAAGTTAGGTGAGGAAGAAGGCGTGATCAAGTAGAAGATGTTGATGTGTGGGTTGATGGAGTGAGATATGGTGAAGGCAGGCGTGGGAAGAGGGTTACCGTGGGTTATTATGGTGGAGGCGTGAGAAGATTCTGAAGATGACGGTGTAGAGGAGAAGAAGGGGATGTGATTGAAGGTGGCGTGAGGGGGGATGATGGGTTAGGCGATAGTATGAGATGGGATGATTTAATGTGTGTTAGGCATGGGTTTATATATGTGAGGAGTTGATTATTATATGGAAAGTGAGGGGGTTAAGTTTAGTAAATTAGGGTTTCCTTCCTCTTTTCCTTAGATTTCTTCTTCCTCAAGACTTGTAGCTCTTCACCCAATTCTTGTAACCCTAGCCCAATATAATAATTATGAAAATAATATTTTCCATAAATTATTTATTGGACCGTCTTTTCAGCAAATTGTGTAAAATCGGAGCTTCAACGTCTTGTCTTCTCATTTTTATTTAATTAACGCCCATCCTGAAAAATATATAAAATAATATAAATTAGATGCAATAATGTGTAAAATATAATCAAAATAATTAATAAAACGATGCATGATTTTTGGCTTAACAGATATACTAGCATGCCACTCTTACTAAAAATGAATATTAAAAAATGAACACATATGAATGCCAACTCTTACAATCACAAGATTATGTATTAAATAAACGTGCACAATATCACTCTAACTATAACACAAGATAATAGAAGTCATGCATACAAATACGATCCAATGATTATATTGTGCAGCAAACCATATAAGCTAGATCGATTGGCTCGGTCCAGTCACATGCCTAACCAGACCCAAGCTAAATAAACTTTAAAAGGTTCACCTACTTAGCAATTCATTTACAAAACAAATCAATGACCTTTTTATAATGAATCTAAGTAACTATATGAGCTCCTATGAATTTTATATTTCACATAATGCCCTATTTATGCTCTAAAACACACATACTCATGGTATTGTCACATTATTATCACACATGAATATATCTAGACAAATATATGTGAGTGAGAACTTAGTTTGCAACCTATGGTCAAGGATAAGCCTTGAGGCTTTCCTAAGAGTGATAGAAGCTAGTTACTAAGAACAACTCTATGTTCCTAGGATGTTACTTGCAACTAGTTTCACTATATGAAACAGTTGTAAGACTAGGAGAGTGTGTTTTAGACAGCAGCAAGGGCACCAAAGCTAAGGAGTTCTTAGCTGGTAGCTACACTGACACTTAATAGCAATCTTATCATGACAACTACATTAAGGGCCTGGTGGATATGGCTTGATGTTCTATAAGACACATCTGTCCTATAAGTGATCGTAGGAACCTTAAATTCTAGCAGTATGGAAAGGAAAGTTCAACCACCTAGAGAGTTCTGGCCTCCAAACTTTGTGTAATACTTAGGAGTGCATTCGTAATGTATGGATCACATACCCTAATAGGAGACATACATGATGTGATAATTCCAAAGTCTACCAAGTTCTCTCTCCCACTCTTTCTAGCTGCATTAGGGTTTAATCTAACCAAAATATAGCCAACACGAATAGCAACCTATACTATAAAAAGAAAAAAATACATCATGTAAACAACACCAACCACACATAGAACAACAATGACAGCATACAGGCAACAAAGACAATAGCATAGGACAACGACGACAACACTTATGTAATGGTCAGTAGGATTCTAGCACTGCTATTCAAATTTGCACCTGTGGATATGGAAAACTTACTTAATTTTCTTAAACAATTCAAATTTCACAGAAGGAGAATACCACCTATTGGGGTTTTCCAACATAGAAAATAAGCTCTAATCACTCTCCTAATGGTTCATCGTTAACAAATACTGTGATATACACATCTCAGCATGTATACACTCACAAACCACATCCAATCACACATAGGAACACATACTCATAAGTCTAAACTCATGCATTATCAAAAAATGGATGCAAGCAAAATGCAAGAGCAAAACCTAACTTAATAATTAGAACAAACTTTAACCTTTTAAAATCTCTGGGTTTCGAGAACGAAAATTCCTTAACGATTTCCATCCTCTTCTTTACCAACTCTTACGTATGTTTTCTTACTTTATTGTAGGGCCCGTGGAGCGAATCATGCATAAGTGCAAAGAATGGGCTTGCAGTCAACCATTTCTAACCTTTTGAGTTCAAAACTAAGCATGCGTGCACATAAACAGTTATAAATGGAGCCAACACATAGCTAACTCATAAGAGTCAAGGTCATTTAGCTTGTACACTAACATATAGCTTGATTTTACAGTTAATCCACAACAATCAATCAATCACATCAAGTAATGTACCAGAAACACATTTACACCCAAACGTGCACCACATGTCATATCGTCACTCAAGATGTACCTAGACAACTATATAAAGATGCAAGACAAAGGTTGCAACTTGTGATTACAGGACACTCGGCTCTAATACTATAACGCCTCCATCCCTAGGCCAAGGAGTTTTGTAATTTTCAAATTTTGGAATGGAACTGATAGAATTCCTCCATAAAATTAACCATGGCCCTAGGCTTCTAGCCTTACACTAATACCAGTGAATAAATAAATAAAAGAACAGGGTAACTCAATATAAACTCAAGGGCTATATGCCCGATAAACAAACTATACAAGTCACACACTCAAAGTACATGAGCTGTGAAATCAAATAAAAGAAATGATGAAAACTATAGTTCGACAGGTCATAAACTTGGAGTACTGCGATGGACATCCTGAAATAATTCAACTCTAATGGTGAAGATGACTAACTACCCAGATGGTTGGCTCACACAACCATTCAGAGTGATAATTAGTTGACATGCAATATGTGAACTCAAATCTTAGACTTACATGTGCTTACGGAGCTTACAATCAACCAGAATACACCATTTGACTCCTAAATTTAGCTAAACATACACAACATCCATTTACAACCCATGAATAGAGCATTTAACATAAACCCACCTAATTTCCATAGACCGAGAACTTTTACATGCCTTTCAAGAAGATTCAGACTTGGGAAACACTTAGTAGATAATCTGCATCCAAAAAAACTAAAATAGTTACATACAATGCAATAAGTAGTTGCCACACATAATTTTACTTAGGTAGTGTTTGTTTGGGGGGAAAATGGTTTTTTCGAAATATTATTTTCTAATTTTTCATTGTATAGCACAATAAAGGATGGAAAACTATTTTCTAAGGAAAATGATTTTCCCCCCAATAGAGGAAAATGATTTCCTTTTTAAGAAGAGGGGATGTTGATTTTCTTCCTTCAACTCTTTGATGATATGGTCAGCTGAAATTTAGGCGCAAGATTCGATTTCAACAGTTTGAATCAAAACTTGACTATCCAATGGGAAATATTAAAATAAACTCAAATGTAAATTTTTAGCTCAAATTTCTTTCATTTGATCGACATTTATCTCCACGACGATAATTTAATCGACTTTTTTTGCTACAAAAATAATTTAGTCGACTCGTCATTCAAACAGTTTAGATCGAAACTTTATCATCAGATAGAAAATATGAAAATTGTCTCAAATTCAAATTTTGAGCTTGATATTCTTTCATTTGATCATTATCTTTTTCCAGAACGACAATCCAATTGGTATTTTTCACCCCTTAAACAGTGCAATCAATATTTTTTACCACTAGGACAATTTCAATAGTTTCGATCAAAACTTGACCATTGAATATGAAATATTAAGATAGGCTCAAATCCATATTCTGATCACAAGATTCCTTCATTTGGTCGACATTTTTCTCTGCCATGACAAATCAATCCACATTTTTAGCCACTTACACAATTCAGTTGATGTTTTTTATCACTAAAATAATTTCAACGGTTTAGATTGAAACTTGATTATCTGAGAGGAAGTATTGAAAAAAACTTACGTATGAATTGTAGGCTTAAAACCACGACCATTTAGTTAATATTTTTTGCCATTTAAGCAATTTAGTTGATATTTTCCTCTTTTTCATGGAAAATGATTTATCTTGTACCAAACAACAGAAAATATGGCATGACAATCAATTTTCCTTGGAAAAAGTATTTCCCATAGAAAATGATTTTTTGGAAAATCCATTTTTCTTCCAACCAAACACTGCCTTAATATTAACATATTAAGCATACAGATCCATTTGCACCTCATAGCTCCTTAATAGCACCTATAAACGAGAAAGAGACCCATTCTGGCCTCATTTCAATGCTCAAACACAATGACCATGTCTAAATTATTAATCTAGTTCCCTAGAAGTGATAGTGATGCTTAAAAGAGGCCTTAAAACCATGGTCTCAATAAACTAAACCAATATAGAGTTGTTTCACATTAAAAAGATCACTTTTTGAATAAGTTGAAGTCTTTTTCAAAGAAACTTCATACCTTTGTGAACTAGTCAAAGCATTGCAATTTAGAATGAATAAACTTCGAACTCGTAATGAGTGAAGTCTTTTCTTTCAAGACATTAGATTCACATGTTATTTCTCTCTTTAAGTGACTATCCAAACTCACGACTTATGATATCGTCGAGGCCTCTCAATGTCAATGGACTCTAACCCTCATCAGGTTAGCATCGACTAGGGTTCCCGCTTTTTGGGTCTACTCTATAAAAATTAGAATTTTTGTTTTTTGAGTCTGGTCCCTAGACTGAATTCATATAGTTAGCACTATCCTTTTAGCCCGATACACTTCAAACTACACCACTTAGTTTAAAACTGAAAAGAGAATCAAATGATTGAAAATTGTTGTTTGAAGGCATTCTTATCCAAATAGAGGGTATAATAACTATTATTGTCCACAAGCTCAGAGAGACCTGACTCTTTAAAGCAACTACACTTTCAAACACTTTTCAAATGTATTTATTGGTAACTCAAATCATTTTCAAACTCAACAATTTCATTAAGCAACCACTAGAAACAATCAAGGAAACATTTTAAAACTTGAATCAACTTGTTAAAATATGTGAGACATTGCTTGTCATGTAGCAAATCAAAAGACCCTTAAGCTAAAGACCTTGAGCAATAGAACAAATCAAATACTCATGTAAAGAAGGTTTGGCATATTCAAGGTGAATTACGCAAGGTTCATACTAAATAAAGCTTACAGTTTACAAACCACTTAACATGCGGTTTTTAAACATATAAGCAGGCTTGAACGGTTAAAATCACATCAATTTAGCATACAACTTAACCCACAACATACACAACATCACATAAACCAAACAAAAAGGGCAGAGCCGAACTGGGAGCCCTTGGCCTACCCGGTTTGCAACCCTTTTTCCGAGCTAGACCAAACTTCTAAACCAGTAGTAATAACTATCCCATTTGATCCTGTCATAATTAAGCAAACACATAGAGCACAACACCTACTAATTCCCCAGGCTGCTATTCTAATTCATTTGCAAGTTATATTAATAGCCACAACAACTCAAATTGAATATACAAATGTCACATCACCACAGATACAAACAACCACAATCAAAAAGATCACCAAATTAATCTTGTCTCCCCCGTTTAGCATCGCCCCTAATATTCACCCACAAAGTCCATCAATCATCTAGATGATTCCCAATTAATTCTAAACTACTCCATTCCTAATAATTCGATTATAGCCCTTCCCTTTCAATCAATTAATCACCTCAAGCTTAAACCATAACTTTGCTTCTCAAACAAAATCCCATGACCAACTTCAAAATAGTTTAGAACTTAGTACTAATTAGGGATGGAAGATCACCTACCTCGATTCTAAGCTAATGGACCCGATTTAGGGCTACATTGGATGGTTTGAGTCGGATTTTAGCTTCCCTTTCCCTCCTTTTGCCCTACTTGGTCCCCTCTTCTATTCTACCTATCTCTATGGTACTGCTTTGACTTTGCTCATTCTCAATCCCATTCGGGCACTGGATTCGAGTCCACCAATAACAAAGGCAATGGTAGTGCTGGTGCTGGAAGTGCTGATCTTAAGGTTTGGCCTCACATCTCCTTATCCCTTTTTGCTTGCGACTGTGTGTACCTGTCTTGGTGACCGTGCCGTCGGCCTCCTCAACACCATGATAGGGTTGGTTGCCCATCATCTAGCCTCCTTCTATCGTTGCTCTCGCTCTCTTTCTCTCTCTCTCACTCTCTCTCTCTCTCTCTTAGGCTAGTGAGGGAAGAATGGCAATTTAGTTGGGCCTTTTTACCTCTTACCCGCTCCCTCTCCATTTCTTTTCCTTTTTTCTCTTTTTTTCATGTCTAAGCTTACTAGTAAGAGGGATTTGGGTTGGCTCTAGTGATTTTGCTAGCTCCTGTTGGATGGCCTAGTATCTAGTAACCACCCTCTTCCAAATAATTACTATTAAAAGCACACAAGACTATTAAAAATAGACTCACTTATGTTACCACATTTACCTAATGTGCATAATTAATCCATATAATAAATCTAATAAGCCAATTATATTAGTTAACCTAAGTAATTAAGCCCAAGTAAATTTCCTCAACTGTTACATTTTATAAAGAACTCACAAAAAATGTCAAAGTTAGCAGGCCAACTTGACGTGGCTATTACAATACAAGCATAGACTTAGGTAGGTTAGGGTTTGTCTAGATTAATTTGTTCATTATGTGGTGAAATCACAATCTAAGCTTTCTTTTATCATGTTCATAGGTAGTTTAATTCTCATTATTACCATGTTTTGATTTACCTAGCTTCAGTAGTCGAGGTAGATTTGGTACTTAAAAACATGCACATCTCCCTATAGACATGACTCATATTGTTGATGGCTAGCTACAGCTATACTATGCACTCCTAGTTTTGACTCATCAGTAAGCCTTGTTGCTATATATATGCTCCTTTCTTAATTTTACTACAATCTTTCTTATTAGAGAATCTAAACCATCCTTGTATAGTAGAGACCATTGAAATATCTAGTCATACACATATTAACCTTAAAGGTGCCAACTAAAGTCATACGCATTGAATAAGTGTAGCATTGTCTCTTCAAGTTTTCTACGCAAAATGCAATTTCTATCATGAACTTGTATTCGCAGCTGTACCAATTGATCATTAGTTAAAATTTCTTCACAACCATAAAATATATCTATGCTTAGGCATTCTTGAGGAAGCCCAAGCCCATGTCTAATAATCAAACATGTCCTTACTTCCTATGTGTTATGAGCAAACCTTTAGTATTCTCCAACCAAGTTTTATGACAAAACTAAGTTCTTGTCCCAAAAAGGCCATCAAAATTTGTAATTTAGAATAAATTGCAACTAAGTTTGTACCTATCTATGCCATAGAAGTTAATTAGTGAGCTCAACGACGCCACTATTAACTGGTTTTACTGGCTATAACATTTTTTTTTTTTTGGTGAATAGTTTTGAAGGTTGGAAAGGAAAAGAAAATAAGAAAAGGTGAAGGACAAAGAATAGGACTTAACAAACTTGCACAAAACTTCTCCAGTACCTAAAATTAAGTGTGATTCTTGTAAGAAAGCCGATAATTTATTTAGGAATATTAATACATATATGATTTCAAAGAAGTATCTTATTGGCGACTCGATATTTTTATTGGTTGTCACTACCTCATATGTAACTTGACATTCATGGCCTTAACTTGGCCCTTCGATGGCACTCCTAGTTGCGCTTGCAATGTTTTCCTCTCTCTCTTTCTTCTGGATGGCCACCTCTCCTCTTTTATTCTCTCTCCTCCAAAAACCTAGCAGTTGGTCCTCTATTTTTATTTTGTTTTGTTCTCCTCTATAACCCTCTTCTTTCCTACTTCACATCCACCTCTTCTTCAACTTAATACTTTCTTTTATCTCTTACAATATTTTGTTTCTCTCTTTTAAGTGCATTAGGCTAGCTCAAAGGAGAGAGAAATGAAAGAGAGTGACTGTGGGGGGAAAGAGAGTGAATTAGAAGTGGGTAGGAGAGAAGGGCATCCACATACATAGGTCAAATTAAAGAAACGCAAACCCTACATATTCAGACAAAAGGTTGAAAGGCAAAAGGGCAGTGAACATTTTAAGGAGAGTAATTGGAATGTCCATCTATACCAAACTTTACAATCTGCAACATAATTTTGAAGGCCAATTTTTTAAGCCTTGGTAGAATCCTTGTCTAAGAGCCCTAGAAAGAGAAATGAGGGATAGGAGGGAATTGGAGGGGAGGAGAGAGAAAAGAGAAAATTCAATGGCATTTTTTTAGTTTCAACTAGATAAAATTAATTTTTTACTGTTTTACATATGATAGCTGGTCATAATGGCATTTTTTACCATACTAATTAACTTTAATGGCACAGATAGGCATGAAAAATATCTAATGACATTTTTGAATAAATTGCAAACTTTGATGACACTTTTATTAAAGATTAAACTCTAGTGAACTAACTTTTAAATTCTTGTTAACGGCGTTCACCTTCTTCCAATATCAACTGCAATCAAAGAAGGGGTTCAAAAGTCATATTTTCATGAACTTCTTTAACCCATAATGTATCTGCTTAAAAATAATAAATCACACATTCTTTCCAATTTGCAATGACTCTCCATCTACCCCTCCTTGAATCCAATAATATCTCATTTAGATGATATTAATTTTAGATTGACACTTTTATTGTAGCAAATAAGTATTAATATATCTTTCTAATTTAGACCATGATCTCTTCTCAATCATAACATGACTTTGTTAGCTTCAACCTTTGTAGTGTACTCAATCTTAGTGGTTGTAGGTGCCATAGACTATGCAATCTTGATTATCAGGATCCAACTTACACAACAAATGTCACCCAGTATCTAAAGAAACATACTTGCTAGAGTTGTCGCCACCACTCATGTGAACATTTAGAAATAATCTATACCAAGGAGCAAAATTAGACTCCAATGCCCGATTTCAATTCACTTTTAGCCATTTTCTAAAGGTTGATTATTTAGAATAGGCCCAAAGTTCAAAGAACCAGGGGCTATTTCTAAATATTTGATAAGTGACTTCCAAACTCCTTTCAACAAATAGCACCGCTCAGTTATAGAAACTTCATTTAGGTTGTCGATAACATAAACCAAACTTTAAATGAACAAAACAAAACATTGTGAGGAATATCATGGAAAGATACACACATAAGTAACCTAAGATAGCAATGATAGAGAGAGAAAATTAGGTTTTCTCCATAAATGGCAAAGAAAACCAAGTGAGGGAAAAAAAAAACTCTTCTCAATCGCCTAGTAACACACAACCGGCTATGGAATGTGGAAGTTTAACTATAAATACTGTCATTATTATAAACTCTGAAGGCAAATTGGGGGGGTTTGAATGCAGGGAGAAGTTCATCCAATGAGGCCTTGGAGTAATATAAGCTAGTTTCTCATAGTGGATAGATGCCTTAAAACATCACCGATAATCTACATCATGGTAATAGAACTTTGAACAAAATCAGGATAATTACGGTGACAATGAGGAATTGGTTGCTCCGAATTTAGGATTGCAGTTGAATTTTATCCCACCTTTGTAGCATAGTAAAGTGAAAATATAGTGTATTGGGATAGTAGACATTCAGAGTAAAATTGAGTTCTATAGCTACTTAATAGCTAATGGGAAGAATTTAAGTTTTAACATTTATAACCGCAAGTGCAAAGTTTATCATCGAATACTTAGGGTGTCGCCCACTAGGGGTTGAGTTTCAAGTATCGAGATCAACTCAAGTATTTCAAGCTAGGATAAGTGAAAAGGAAAGAAAGACAAAAGTAAATTAAGCTGACCAACACGAAAGAAGAGGCTTGGAGCTATGATTGGGCCAATTGACGAACCAAGTAATCAAGGTAAGGCCTAACCTACCCAACCTATACTGAAAACTACAGACGGTCGGTTACACCATCGAAGAACACCCAAGCCCTCTCTCAAGTGTCATAAGTTAGCCTAATTACTCTAACCACTTACTTTCATAGGCTTAGCCTAATTGGGGCACCAGATTACCAACCCTTAGACCTCGCTAGGATCAGGACTATTTTCATGTCTAAATCCCGGCTATCCTTTTCCCCGCACTAGCAAATTGACCTCATCTCTCGGCATACGTCAATCACCCTAGAACATGGATGAAAGCTCTCTCAAGCATTTCATCGAATACTTGTGGTTAGGCATAATCTAAGACTAATTAACCATCAAGAGGCTAATCACAATCCAAGCCAACAAAAAATAGCTACTAATCATCACATAATCACAATTAAACCCAAAATAAACAAAGCTAACAACTAAACTATTTCAAGCATGAAATAGAGAAATAAACTTAATCTACTTGAATTAAAACAATTACTAAACACAAAAGCACAACAAAAACTAAAAATTCAAACTAAACATAATCGAAACTAACATGCTCAAATAAAATAAAAGAGAACAAAATACGAAATACATATAGAGAGAAAACAAGAGAAAACTTAGTGATTGCTTGCATGGAGAACAAAATCCACATGCTTGAATCAAAAATCGCCAAACAAGTCCTAATCTACCTAGTTTATTACCCTCTAATAGGATTTTTTGTGGCTAACCCTAAACTAAAACTAGTCCTAAAACCTCTCAAAAAATCCCTCTCACAGTCCCCGAAAAAGGTCCCAAAAGGTCCCTTTAGATAGAAATCGAGTCGGGAGAAAAAGGGACGACAAGAGCATAGGGTGGCGACGGGTGGTACCATGGCGACCACTGACCGTTGGCTGGATAATGGCCAGCCATTGCCATCCCTTGCCCTACTACATGGTGGCAACGGTTGGTGGTAGTGCCACGGCTACTCGTCATCCCCCCTGCTTTGCGGTCTTTATGTTTTTATGTCCATCTTTGCTCCTTTTTGCATCATTTGCTCAATTGAACTTATTACTTACAAAAGTAAACAAAACAAGTAAAAATCTTAAAGATTATACTATTATTTGAGCTAAAATTAGGTGAGAGAGGCATCAGAAATACAACAATTTAGTACTGATCAGATGCCCCCACACCTATCTTTTGCACGTCTTCAAGCAAAACAAAAGAAAGACTAACCTAGGAGCCTAACTCAATTTCATAGGAATCACAGTTGTACTTAGCATATACAACAAACCCTTTATAGGGGTGTTCATTGATCCAAACTCGGACCAGACCAGACCAAGTTGGACCGAGGACTGATTAAGAGAAAAAGTACGGACCGAGGACCGGACCGAATAAGAGTCAGACCTAATCAGGACTGGACCGAAAAAATTTGGACAGGATCGGGACCAGACTGAAGTGGACTAAATTTATTTTCAAGTACAGTGGGAACAAAGCTTATTGACTCCATTAATTTTGGTCAAAATCATGTTATTATTGATTTGGCTTGGTAATTCTAAAGAGCATTATTTTCCACTTGGCATTATCTTTGACCAAAAAATCAAAAAGAAAGTCTTAAACTCTTAACAATTTTTTATTTTATTTTATTTTATTTTTTAAAATAGTTGGTCCTCGGTCCGGACCGGTGAACTGGACCAGACCGGATTAGACCGAAGATCGAATAAGGTAATTTTTTGAACCGAGGACCGGACCGGACCAAAGACCGAATAAGATAATTTTTTGAACTGAGGACCGAATCGAATGCACTCAGTCCGGTCCAGATTTGGACTGAATAATGTACACCCCTAGCCCTTTAAATCCCTTGGTTTTCCAACTAGACGAGTACGGTTTCGTAAGTGTTTGCAGAAGATATACCCCCAAAATCCTTGAAATATTTTTGGATTTTTTTCAAAAGAAAAGCATATACGCAAGGCAAAGGGAAAAATATGTACACATCTAGATCGATTCTATTACCCTAAAGACCTAGCTACTAAGCCATATACAAGCAAAACATACATTTAAGACACATAGGTTATAAATGCATCTCGACTCTCATTTTCACCCCACACAGCACAATGACACGATTTGTACACTTGGTGTTCCATGCAAAGCGCATTGACTCTCACTGCTAGGCTAAAATTGGGCCAAAAGGTCAAATTCACTTGGCTAATTGACTTCCCTTTATTAGGTCTCATTTTTACTCTTTTTTTTTTTTTGGCTTTTCTCCTCATGCTCCTTCACCCGCGTAGGTGGTTCGTGGCTTATTAGGACTTGAACTCCTTGGGGAACAATTTAGTACGTATTTGGGCTTCTTTCCTAATTAGGGGTTTCATTTGCATGTGCAAAGCACCTATTCAAGCCCAAAGAGAGATGCTGGAGTTATGCTTACATTCACAGTTTTTTCCTTTTTTTTTCTTTTTCTCATTTTGGTGACAATGCCAGAAGTCAATTAACCAAGTGGAATGTCCTAAACCCAATTTCAATAAATAACACCAAAAGTCAATGGTCAAATGTACAAGGTAGGCATAAAACCACACATGTGAAATTTGGTTATTATGAAAAATTGAAAATTATATTGTAGACAAGTGCTCCACCATACACATTCAAACTATGTACTAGCTAGCAACTAAGCTGTTAAAGATCAAAAACCAATCACAAAGGCACTAAAGTCCCCAAAGTCAAGAAGAAAAACTATACAAAAATTGAAAGAAATTGAAAATTTTTCACAAAAATATGCACAAAAGGGTATATGACTTTCCCATGCCCACACCAAAATCTCACAATTTCCTCATTGTGAGCCAAGGAGTCACCACCAACCACAAAACACACAAGGATACTCAACAAACACATATACACAAGCTAATGCACTCCCCCAAAACACACAACCTCTCCCAATTGACAACAAGAATATGCATATATACAAACTAACACCACCAACAACAAACATGTACAAATCTAACAACGCAACCAATAACAAAACACAACTATGCACAAAAGACACACCAAGGTAGATCTGTTAGTTCAGGTGGGTGGGTTAAATACGGGTTGGGTGTATTCGAATTCGGGTAAAATATGGGTTGGGTGCGTTTCTAGTTCGGGTAAAATACAGGCGGGCATATTTCAATTTTATGGGTTTCGGATCAATCCAGTAGGTTTAGAGCGCCTCTTCTGTGAGTTATTTTTCTTTTTTCAATCAAAAATTCTGCATATTTATTACTCAAAATTGTTAATGTTTAATGGAAAGGCATAATAATTGTAATTTCTCAAAAGAATATTAAAAATATTCAAATTTTTTATTGTAATGTATGAACATCTTCTATCGGCAATCAAAGAATCAAGCTCCACTTGATTTTAGGTCGATCGACCTATATATTAAAAGAAGGTCAATATATGGGTCAGCCCGCCTAGAGCATTTTAATGAGTTGTAGCAGTTTGACCGCTAATAGCCTATTTAATAATTTAATATGTTTATTAAATAACGTACCAATGTCCAATAAGATAAAACTTTATTAATGGGCCAACCCAATATGAATATGGCTTCCTACCACTAGCATCATAGTTCAGGACTAGTTAGAACGAAAATCAAATAAAATTGAATAAAAGGTGCACAAGATACCATCTTCCAGTTATAACATCAAAAATTTAACTTATTATAAACTAATTAATTTAAAAAATAATTAGATATATTTGTTTAATTAAGTATATAATGGTATGACTTACGCATCTGTACTGTTCTCTTCTTCTAATTGACTTTTTTTAAAAGATTAAATAGTTATTTCATGCAATTTTATGCCCATTTTTAACATTTTTTATTGAAAAGTTGTGTACGATATTATTTTCAGATAATGGAGAAGAAAAAATAAGGTTATTATTGTTTAATTTATAAATAGATGTAATAGTTATATGATGTCTTTTTAAACTATTCCATAAAAATGACTAACCGTTATTATTAAGATGGGTAAATTAGAGAAAAATAAAAAACTAAGGACATAATGTTCGGGATAAGCGAGCAGGTTCGGGTCGGGTTTGACCTGCTAATTTGCGGGTTTTCCGGTTCGATTTATTTTAAGTTCGGATCAAGAAAATCGTGTTCAAAATTCAAAATTTTTGGGCCGATTCAGGTCGGGGTTTTTGGATAAGGTCAATTTTTGCTAGGTCTACATAAAGGTGATCATAGCCATTAATTGGCTTCACAACATCACAAGTTTCACCTCAATATTGATCACTAAGAAAAACACAACCTAATATCCATAGCTAAACAGAAAGAAAAAGAAAGAAAATAAAAGTAAGGGAGAAGAGTTAGAACGATTATGACAAGTCGGTTACTGATTGTACCCGAACTATGCCTATCTAAGATAGTGCTACGGGAAGCTTGAAGTGCATCAGCCACTCCTCCTCATCTCTCAAGACTTGAGCCTTCAACTCGGATGTGGTCAAAGATCATAAGAGATTATCATATGCCATTGTATACATTTCAAAAAGATGTGAATAAGAAAACACTAATAAGATCATAGCAAACATAGTTAGTGCCCTCTTAAACTCATCAAATGCTATAGAAAAATCAAAAACATGATCAAAGAAAGTACTCCACCTAATCTTCCTGGGCACATCCTCTAGGTATACATAATAAGGGTCAAAGGAGGGAGTACACCCCCTGATTTCACCTAGAGACTTGTGAAATGCATGCAAATAAGAGGGGGTCGCAAAAAGCAAGGGGGATGAAATAGGGGCTTAAGTCAAGTGACTTGGTGCAAATGGAGTCGATATGCTCAATGCTAGGAGCGGCATCAACCACCATACCATCACCATATAACTCCACAACAGGAGCCTCCTCAATAAAACTAGCATCACCTTAAAGGACTTATCCATCTCTAGCCCCATGCACTGAGCTAAAGGGAGGGGAGAAGCAAGTCATGTCAAGTCACCAATGATAGTGTTTCTAGGTGTGCTAGACAGGGATGAAGCAACAAATGGTAGAGAAATCAAGGGAAGGTCAATCACTTCCTCCAGGCTAGTTAAACGTGTATGACCCATAGAATCGGGCTCTAGGGGAAGAGAAAACTTACAATTATCATATAGACTAACCCTAAGTGTAGTGGAAGAAAAACTAGGGTCGGTCTCATGCATTAGGCCACACTCCCTCATCTTACTAACAAAGTGCATATGTCGCTCATTCATTGTCTCTATCATGGCATTAAGTCTAACATAATATTCATTAGAAATATCATAATAGGGACAAGAATTTATGTCATGGTCAAAAGATTTGTAACAAGAGCACACAACATGAGAATAAGAGGAATGGTGATGAAATGAATCCCTATATTGACCTACACATGGGGATTTAGTGTGCAACCCATAGGAAAGGGGGAAAGGGCACACAAAAGGCTTACTAGCATCATTAGATTACCAGTGATGCCAAGATAAAGACTTAAACAAGTCCCACATATCATCAACATCTAAAGAGGACAAACCACCATAACACATGGACTCAAGAGTGACTCAAGTCTGTTATCCCCTCAAGTACAACATTGTATGTTTCCCATTTTTCATATGTGAAATAAACATATTAAGCATGGTAGTCACTTAATCTAGACAAATATTGCCAAAAAGGTTCATGCTCAAATTGAGGTAAACGAAAAATAGTCATTTTGATTTTTTTTCAAATTCTTAATTTTCAAATTTATTTTTTTTAAAGATTTTTAAAAGCCTGGCCTCGAATGCTCAGGCAAATCCCGACATTGAAAAGCTCTAACTCCTCAACAGCAGCACCAAAAACTTGATGGGAAGAATTTAAGTTCTAATATTTATAACCCTAAGTGAAAGGTTTATCGTCGACTACTTGGAGTGTCATCCACTGGGAGTTGGATTTCAAGTGTCGGGATTAACTCAAGTATTTCAAGATAGGCTAGGTGACAAGGAAAGAAAGACAAACTAAATTAAGCTGGCCAACACAAAAGAAGAGGCTTGGATTTATGATTGGGCCAATTGACGAACCAAGTAATCAAGGCAAGTCCTAACCAACCTATACTGAAAACTAGAGATGGTTAGTTACACCATCAAAGACTACCCAAGCCCTCTCTCAATAGTCATGAGCTATTCTAATTAGTCTAGCCACCTATTTTCATAGGGTTAGCCTAATTGGACCACCAAATTAGAAACCCTCGAACTTAGCTAGGATCGGGACTATTTTCATGTCCAAATCCGGGCTATCTCCTTTCCTACACTAGGTAATTAGCCTCACCTCTTGGCATATGTTAATCACCCTAAAACATGGATGAAAGCTCTCTCAAGCATTTCATGGAACACTTGACAGGCATGAGAGAAAACTCTAAGCTCAAAGCATAAATTGGGTGTGGTTAGACCTAATCCAAGACTAATTAGCTATCAAAAGGCTAATCACAATCCAAGCCAACAAAAACTAGCTACTAATCATCACACAATCACAATTAAACCGAAAATAAATAAAGCTAACAAGTAAACTAATCAAGCATGAAGTAGAGAAATAAACCTAATCTACTTAGATTAAAATAACTACTAAACACAAAAGCACAATAAAAACTAAAACTTCAAACTAAATATAATCTAAACTAGTATCCTCAAATAAAAGAAAAGAGAACAAAATATGAAATAGATAGAGAGAGAAAGAGAAGAGAAAACTTAGTGATTGCTTGAATGGAGATCAAAATCCACATGCTTGAATCCAAAATCGCCAAACAAATCCTAATCTAACTAGTTTATTACCCACTAATGGGGTTTTTATTAGCTAAACCTAAACTAAAACTAGCCGTAAGACCTCTCAAAAAGTCCCTCTAAAAGTCCTCGAAAAAGGTCCCAAAAGGTCCCTTTAAATAGAAATCGAGTTGTGAGAAAAAAGGGCGAGAAGTGCAGAGGATGGCACCACGATAATCATCAGTTGTCGCCACCATCACCGGCCATCGGCTGGAAAATGGCCAGCCATTGCCATCCCCATCCCTGCTGCAGTGTGGCAACGATTAGTGGTGGTGCCATGGCTACCCATCGTCCCCTCCTGCTTTGCGATCTTCATGTTTTTCTATCCATCTTTGCGCCTTTTTGCAGCGTTTGCTCGATTGAACTTTTTGCCTACAAAAGTAAACAAAACTAGTAAAAATCATAAAGATTATATTATTATATGAGTTAAGATTAGGCTAGAAAGGCATGTGGAATACAATAATTTAGTACCGATCAATAGCCTATTTGTATTACGAGCTAACCCATTAATCCAGGTTATAGAGGGATTCTTTTATAGCTTATGAGGAAACAAGACATAGAGTGAACTATGGCAAAATTGAATGGCATATTCATTATTTGGTTTCATTCTATCATGGAGAGAGATGATGCCCTAAAGCAAAATTTTGTGTACTTTGATAAGAAGCCCCTTATAATGAAAGCCTAGGCACTTGGTTAAGAGGTGAATAAGAAGGATATAGCTTTGGTGTGGACAACAATCCCCGATCTTAATTTCAAGTATTGGAGTAAAGAAGGATTGAGCAAGATAGGTAGCCTAATAAGGTGGCTTATTTCCTGATGAGGTGACTTTTATGGATGAGTTTGGAGCTCTTGCCATGCTAAGGGTGGAATATGTGTGGAAACCATTAAAGTGTGCCTATTGCCTAATGTTTGGTCATATAGAGGATAGCCACAAGAAAAACTAGAGATGGAATGGCATAGGAAAGAAGCATAGCCAGAAGAAGCCCATCATAAGGAGGAAGAACAAAATGAGCAAGAACAAGATAAGAAACTACACCCCATTATTGAGTATTCATAGGTAACCTTAGATCCTACAATTCCTTCTACTACTACAGGAGACCTTTATGCATAACACCACCAGCTAGTCTTGTGTTGCAAAATAGTTTTGAGAGTTTGTCGGGGGAGAATAGATAGTGTTTAGTTCTGGAACATAAGGGGATTTAATGGCCCTAATAAGCATTTCGACTCTTCTAAAACAAAATAAATTTGATGTGTTAGGATTGATTAAGACTAAGGTGATGGCTTCTAAAATGTGTGAGACACAAGCAAGTTTAGTACTACTTGGTCTGTGGTTACACCTACATAGGAGTACAAAAGCTAACTTTGGATATGTTGGAATATGACTAAAACTAAGGTGGATATATTAGAAACACGAACTGTATCTACATCAGCATACATAGGTATAAGTGGTAGGAAACTTTATATTACTGTGGTTTATGGGTTGAATGATAATGAGGAAAGAAGAGATTCGTAGGGAAGCCTGCTAAATCTAAAGCTGAATAGTAATGAACCATGGTTCGTTGGAGGTGACTTTAATAGCCTAATGAGAATGTTGTTACGAATATGGAGGAAATTGTTTGGGCACCTAAAGTATCCATTTAATTACTTCTAATCACTCAGTTTTTACTCGTAATTGATATTAATTGTAGATTTTATTTGGTTTTGTGATTTTTGTATGGAATAAAGCTTTAACAAAACAATAGGTCTAAAGAGAGCGCAATGAAGAGATGAAATCAGAAAAATACAGCCCAAGTCAACATCCCATGCCCAACCCATAAATCTAGGTCAACAGCCCAATCTAAGAGAAATAAAGGAGGATGACTCGGTCTATCTACCCAGCTCGCTACCTATCTCACAGCCCAGCAAGCCTTGTCTTCACCCAGTGCCTTATGACTTCAAGTGGGCTGGTCTGAGCGTGGTAGCAGAGCCTAATCTAGTACAAGGAAAAAAAAACAAACAAACAAGAATGGCAAAATAAAAAGGAAGAGAAAGGAGAGTGAACTTCGTGTGGGCTTGTCTTAGCCACGACCTAACTTCGAGCATGAGCACAAGCAACGCGTCCATATGTGGCCCAGTTCGGCTTAAGAAGCATCCATCCCTCTTTTTCTGCCAAGTAGGCTAGTAGAGCCCAGCTTCGATCCAACCTAGCATTCAGCTCTTCAGGTCTCCATGTGGGCCTGCCCCTATTTCTACCAGCAGCCCATTTGTTGTCGAGCAACCTGGTTCATAGCAATTGCACATGCAGAAGCAGATTTCGATTTGCAAGTGATTAAGATGGTGCAAAAAGTTTGAAATGGAGTATGATTAGGAATATTAGGAAATATTGTTTGGGCATTAGGAATTCTAATATAATTAGGAAAATTAGGGGCTTGATATTAGTGTAAATAGGGGTTTTAGGGGTGCTTATCTATCATCGAATTCTCTTGCTCTCTCCTATAGCATTTGATTAGAATTTGAGAGATTATTGTGATTCTTGCTATTATTTAAAGTTAAATTGAATTCTCCTGTTTCAATCTCTTTAGTTCTAATTTTAATTCAAAGTTTTCCACTTTTAATTTTAATTCAAGTTTAGCAGTTTCAATTTTAGTCTTCCAAAGTATTGTTTTTTTTGAATTCAAAGTTTCAATTTTTATTATTCTTTCAAGTTGATGGTGGGTAGTGAAGTGTTGAAGTGATCTTTAGTTTAAGATTCAAATTTTCTATGTCCAGTATGTCTAAGTACTCAAGGTACATTCTTTCTCATCTCTTATGGTTTTTATTTAGATTAGATTTTTTTAGGTTACTTAAAATTATTAGAAATTATTTAGTTAGATTATTTTTTTAGTGGTTAATACTTAGTAATCTCAAACCATCTATGTGGACGGGCCATATAGTGCTACAACTACAGTTGTACACTTACAGCTTATTTTTGCAGTTCCTGATATGCAAGTTTTTGGCGTCGATGTCGAACATGGTGTTGAAATTAATTACTAGTTTTAATTGTTAATTGCTTTGAATAATTATAGTAATAATTTAGCTTCTTAGTAGGATTCTTAATAGCACAATTATTTGCTTTGAGTAGTTTAAATTTGATTTTTTTTTATTCGCCCCTCTTCCTAAAAATTTGATCTATATTGCTTTCCGAAAAAAAATTAAAAAAATTGAAAACCATAAAAACGAAAAAAGGGTTTTATTGTATGATTGGCTGGGGTAGCAATCATAAGACTAAGTGCTTAAATAGATTGGAAATCGATCTAGAAAATAGTAGTGAATCAGAACTCCAGATTATGGATAAGAAGATTGATGAAACTCAACCTCTACGTAGGACTCTTAATAACATCTTTTATCTACATAGGACCACTGAACTATCATGTTTTAATATATCGGCCTTAGAAAATATTACTCTTAAACTCAAGCCCCAATATACCCATATGCTTCCTAAGTTTATGGTATAAAGGACGCTTACTTGTTTCTGCGAGAGTTAGAAGAGATTTTCTCCATGATTGCTACCCTAATGTGCCTGTTGATACTGTGCAATTGAAATTTATTCTCCTTGCTTTAAAAGATGATGTAAAAAAGTGGATCTATAGCTTGCCTGTAAATTTTGTTATCAATTACGATGGATTTGTACGAGTCTTTTTATGAATATACCTCCCCAATAGTAAAACAGTTAAGTTAAGTATGAAATTAATAAATTCGTACAAGCTGATAGGGAGTTATTCTGGAAGTATCTTAATGGATTTAAGAACCTCTTATCCCAATGTCCTTACCATGGCTTAAACCAAACCCTTTGTGCCAAATCATTTATGAAGATCTTGATCAGCAAAATAAGACAATGGTAGAGTCAATGTCTCCAGGGGTTTTTCTCTCCAAAAGCCCTAGTGATGCTCGGGAATTCCTAGAAGATCTAGCTGAGAAAACCATGCAATGGGAAACCATTAGAGATGATAGCTTAAACTCTAGGTATAGTGGGGCGAGGGGTGGTATGCATGTTGTGTCCAACTTAAGTCACCTTAAGTTTAGATTTGCTGCCCTTGAAAATATGATAAAGGGGTTGGTTTTATAACAATCCTAAACTCCCTAGACTCCCAAAGTATGCTCCCTAATGCCATGCGTTGGTCCATACCCTAAGCACATGCCCCTACTTTGCTCACCAATTGGTCTTAGGCTAAGAACAAGTGAACATGGCCTACCAGAGGCCAAAGAATGACCCTTATTCTCTGACTTCTAATTAAGAGTTGTGTGATCACCCGAATTTTTCTTGGGGTAGTGGACCTAATATGGTAGTGCCTAACCAGTATGAAGGGTTTCCTAGAAGTCCCTCCCAAACTATGCCGAGGCCAGGTTACTAGGGTGTTCTTAGTGCACCCAGGCAACCAGCACCTCCTCCTCCTATTCCACCTATTGCTCAGTCTCAACCTCATCTTTGTTATAGTGAACTCAATAAATATGAGAGGAGAATTAAAGTGACATGGAAACAATGATGAGAGAGAGATAATGAAAAAATGTTGAGAGTGATAATAGAGAAATTCTCCCAGTTTGCTATGATGAACAGAGAAATAGGCACACTTCCCAGTCAACCTAGGTCTAACCCTAAGGGTGGGACCTTCTCTAGCTCAATTCCGAATAATCTGAGCAAAGGTCAATGTTGTAATAACTTTGAGGCCAGGATGAGAAGTTGACAATCATGTGGGTAAGAATTTGAATGAAACATCTGAATCACCCTCATCCTCATCTTCTGTTATCCCTCTGACACTATTGATGATTAGAGAGTCTAAAGAGAATGAGCCCACTAATACAGTGACTACATCTCCTCCTAAGACCACTGCTACTCCACCTTTGTGGGCTTAGAAAACTGCAGTTGCCTTCCCCAGCAGGCTGAAAGGGAAGAAGACCAAACCCATCTTAATAAGATTAGAGTAGCCTTCTACTAGGTTAAGATTAACATCCTCCTACTGGATGCTATCCAGCAAATGCCCCCATGTGCCAAATTTCTTGAAAGAGCTTTGTACCACCAAGAGGGTAAGTGTTATGTCCAAGAGAGTTTTCTTAACCTGTAATGTTAGCTCTATCATCTCTACTCAGATCCCTATCAAGTACAAGGACTCAGGTTGCCCTATCATTTCTATAGTGATAGGTGACTAGACCATATAGAGCCTTACTGGATTTGGGAGCTAGTGGGAACTTACTTCCATTCACTTTGTATGAGAGACTTGGCTAGTGAGTTGAGACCTACTAAGATTATCCTTCAATTAGCTGATAGGTCTACTAGACTTCTTAAAGGAGTTGTGGAGGACGTGCTTATTAAGGTGGGGGAATTCATCTGCCCTGTTGACTTTGTTGTACTTAACATTGAGAGGGTGCCTAATGTTGAGTCCTATAACCTTGTGATTTTAGGGAGCCCTTTCTTAGCTACGTCCAATGCTTTGATTAAGTGCAGAAATGGTATGATAAAACTATCTTTTGGCAATATGACTCGTGACTTAAATATTTTCAATTTGTAAAGGCAGCCGGATGGTTTTAGTGATGTGGATCATTCCACCCTTAATTGGGTAGGTGATTTTTTTCTTACAATAAGTTAGAATTTGAGCATGTAGATGAATTTGTTGTTGAACATGAGTCCTTTTCATGGATGATGAGCCTAAGTATAATGTATTTGACCTTGATATGTGCTATGTGGACTTCATAGCTGATGATGTTTCTGCCTGTGATACTTCTGTTTTTTCACTTGATCTGAAACCCCTACCTGACTCTCTTAAGTATGCATTTTTGGTCCTAACGAGTCTATATCTATGATTATTACATCTAATTTAGATTAAGACCAAGAGGGAAAGTTGGTTAAGTTACTTAGAAAGAATAAAGAGGCCATAGGATGGACCTTAGGAGACATCAAGAGTATTAGCCTTATAGTTGTGCAGCACAAGATCCATTTAGAGGATGGTGCTAGACCTTACTGGGATCATTAGAAGAGGTTAAATCTGACTCTGCAACAGGTAGTTAGGATAGATGTGTTGAAGTGCTTGGACCATGAGATCATACACCCTATTCCTGATAGTGAGTGGGTTAGTCCTGTTCAGGTCGTTCCTAGGAAGACCAGCATTATCATGATTAAGAATGAGAAGAATGAGCTAATCCTAACTCAAGTCCAACATAGGTAAAGGGTTTGTATTAATTATAGAAAATTGAATGTTGCTATCTACAAAGACCATTTCCCCTTTCCTTTCTTAGACTAGATGTTAGAGAGGTTGGCTGGACACTCATACTACTATTTTCTTAATTGTTACTCTGGCTATACCCATATCTCTATTGCTCCTAAGAATCAAGAGAAGACTATCTTTACCTATCCATTTCGCACCTATGACTTTAGGAGGGTGTCATTTGGTATTTGTAATGCCCCTGCTAATTTCCATAGATGCATGATTTCTATATTCTCTAATTTGGTTGAACATTGTATGGAGATTATCATGGATGATTTTTCTGTATTTGGGTCTTTTTTTAACGATTGTTTGACTAATTTAGGGAAAGTTTTGGGAAGGTGCAGGAAAAAAACATTTGACTTTGAATTGAGAAAAGTGTCACTTTATGGTGAAAAAGGGAATTGTCTTAGGCTATGTTATTTCTAGTGATGGTATTGAGGTTAACAAGGCAAAAATTGATTTGATTGCCAATCTTGCCCTTCCCACTTTTGTGAAATATGTTAGGTCCTTTCTTGGATATGCTGGATTTTATCACAGGTTTATTACAATTTTAGTAGGATTGCTAAGCCCTTATCCAACCTTGTAGCTAAGGATGTGCTCTTTCACTTCTCTGAGGAATGTTTAGAGGCATTTACTAACCTAAAGGAAAGCCTAACCACTGCTTCCATTCTACATCCTCCCATCTAGGTGAGCCTTTTGAGTTGATGTGCGATGCTTCTGACTATGCTGTTGGGGTTGTTTTAGGACAGTGTATTAATAAGAAACCCCACATGATTTATTATGCCAGCCACACATTAAATGATTCCCAAATGAACTATACTGTAACCAAGAAAGAGTTCTTAGTTATGACCTTTACTTTTGAAAAGTTTAGACCTTGCTTGATTGATTCTCATGTCATTATTTTTACCAATCTTGCTACACTTAAGCACCTTCTCCCAAAAAGGGATGCTAAGCCTAGGCTTGCAAGATAATGCTCTTTCTACTAGTGTTTGATTGGATATTAGAGATAGGAAGGGTTCTAAAAACCCTGTTGCTGACCACCTATCTAGGATAGTGTGTGCTAGGGATGCTGAGGCCCCTATTTCTAAATGCTTCCCTAATGAGCAGTTATTTGTGGTTCAGTCTAACCCTTGGTATGTTAATATTGTGAACTACCTTGTTACTGCTATGATTCTTGAGGCTTGGAATAAGCATGACAGGAATAGATTTTTGCACTTGATGAAATTTTGTATTTGGGATGATTCTTACTTGTTCAAATATTATTCTGATTAGATTGTCAGGAGATGTGTCTAGATTATGAGGTGAGGAGTATCTTGTATTTTTGCCGTAACCAAGCCTGTGGAGGGCACTTTAGAGGAAAAATGATAGCAACCAAGGTTCTTCAGTGTGGATTAGCCTACATTGTTCAAAGATGGCCATGAGTACTGTAGGAGATGCCCTAGACGTCAGCAGTTGGGTCGTATCACTAGGAGGGACATGATGTCCCTTAGCCCCATTATTGTAGTTGAGATCTTCGATGTGTGGGATACAGATTTTATGTGACCATTTCCAATTTCTTTTGGGAATGAGTATATTTTGTTAGCTGTTTATTATATGTCTAAGTGCGTTGAGGCTATCCCCACTAGGACTAATGAGGCCAGAGTTGTGGTGAAGTTTCTAAGGGAAAACATTTTTTCTAGGTATGGCATGCCTTGTGCTATTATTAGTGACCAAGATACACATTTCAACAACCGATCTTTTGATTCGCTGATGAGACGGTACTCTATTATCCATATGTTAGACACTCCTTATCATCCCTAAACTAGTGGGCAGGTTGAGGTTTCTAACAAGCAGATCAAGAAAACTTTAGAGAAAACTGTTAGCAGAAATAGGAAGGATTGGGTCGACATGCTTATTGATGTTTCATAGACCTATATAGTTATAAGACACCCTTGGCTTATGGGAAGCCTTGTCACCTCCCAATTCAGCTTGAGCATTAAGCTTGATGGGCTATTAGGACCTCAACTATGATCTTACTATAGTAGGGAAGGAGATAAGACTACAGTTAAGTGAGTTAGGGATATTAGAGCTGAAGCATATAAGAGTGCTAGATTGTCCAAGGAGAGGACGAAGTTGGCTCATGATATAATGATTCTTAGGAAGGACTTTGCCCCAGGCATGAAAGTGCTTCTGTATGATTCAAGGTACGCTTAGGTCTCATTGGACGGGTCTTGTTATTCATATGTTTCCTTATGATGTAGTTGAGATACAGGATCCTGCTTCGCGAGCTAAGCAGAAGGTTAACGGTCAGAGATTGAAACAATTCTTCGAGTTTCCTACAAAGGATGATGTGGAGTGTCTGATGCTCCATGAACTACCCAGTGAATTCTGATGGGTGATGAGGTAGTTTGGATACATTTAATATCGAACCTGGTGTTATTGTTCTATCCCTTGTATATTGTGTATATCATTTCTTTTTGTCTTTTCTTTTATTTCTATCTTTTCTTTTATTGTGTGTTGCTCCTTTTCCAACAATGTGGACATTGTGTGATCTCGGAGTGAGAGAGGGGAAATCATGCTTCAAAATTTTTGAAAAAAAAAGGAGAGGAAAATTGTCGAAAACCCAAAAAATTTTATTTTTTTGTGTGATTATGGGAAGTTTTCCTATCTTAATTAACTATGATCCTTTATGACCCATTATTGGCTTGTATATAAGTATAGTGTACATGATACACCCTAGTTCAAAGTGTATCACTCCATACCTTAATTCTAACCCCGTCAACTCATTATAATGTAGAGTATAATCCTTATTTATATAGCACAATTATCTTAGAGTTTTAGGCTTTCATAATTTGATTTTTCCACTTGTCTTTCTTATGTAGCCAAACAGTTGAAAAATGAAAATCAAAAAATCAAAAAAATTAAAATGAAAAGTCAAAGAGCCAGGAATGACAAGTAATCCTTTGAGGCATGTGCTATTAGGTGCCACTATTTGAAGTAATATTGCTACTGGGAAAAGTTGCTTCCCAAATCAGTAAGTCAGTAAAATAGTCACGTGGGATTGGCTCAAACCTGAGTAAGCTTAACTCCTAAGGCGATGGTACACTTTTACACTATGCACTAGGATGGACTTACTATTTTGATGGTTTGTGGGGTGAAAAATTGGTGTATAGGTGCCATTTTTGGACGCTAAGAGTCTAAATATGTGCACTATGCTTGTGTATAATTTCATGTTTAGGTTGTAAGGGTGATGTGTTGATTGGGTGTGTATAATTTTTCTTTTGTGTATATTTGAGTATATTTTGAATAATTTAAAAGATTTTCTATTTTTACTTTTTTCAAAGATTTTATGGATATATTTTCTGTAAACCCTCACGAGACTACACTCATCTACTAGGGGAAACCTATGGGTTTCGAGGGCTTGTTGCACATGTTATGTGCAACCGTGATTCCTAAGAACTGAGTTAGATGTCTTAGGTTAGGCCTTTTATTTTTTTTAATTTCACTCGAGGATGAGCAAAATCTTGGTGTGTGGGTATTCGTTTGGGCACCAAAAGTGTCCGCTTAAGTACTTTTAATCACTTAGTTTTTACTCGTAATAGATATTAATTGTAGATTTTATTTGGTTTTGTGATTTTTCAAGGAAATAAAGCCTGAACAAAATAATAGGCCTAACGAGAGTGCAACGAAGAGATGAAAATCAATAAAATGCACCTCGAGTCAACTTCCCATGCCCAGCCCATAAATCTAGGTCAACAACACAATCGAAGAGAAACAAAGGAGGCTGACTCGGTCTGTCTACCCAACTCACCCCATCTCACAACCCAGAAAGCCCTGTCTTCACCCAGTGCCTCACCACTCTAAGTGGGCCAGTCTAGTGGCGACACAGCCCAATCCAGTACAAGGGAAAAAAATAAACAAAAAGAATGGAAAAATAAAAAGGAAGAGTAAAGAGAGCCCAACTACGTGTGGGCCCGACTTAACCGCAACCTAACTCTGAGCATCAGGACAAGCTACACGTCCATATACGGCCCAGTTCAGCTCAAGAAGCATTCTAGCCATCTTTTTCTTCCAAATAGGCTAGCAGAGCCCATCTCCAGTCCCCTAGTGTTTAGCTCTTCAGGTCTCCATCTAGGCCTACCCTTGTTTCTACCAGCGGCCCATAGGTTGTTCAGCAGCCTACTTCCTAGCAATCATACATGTAGAAGCAAATTTCAATTTGGCAAGTGATTAAAATAGTGCAAAAAGTTGGAAATAGAGTATGATCAGGAATATTAGGAAAAATTATTTGCGCATTAGGAATTCTAATATAATTTGGAAAATTAGGGGCTTGATATTAATCTAAATAGGGGGTTTTGGGGTGCTTGTAAATCATCGAATTCTCTTCCTCTCTCCTATAGCATTGGACTAGAATTCGAGAGATGATTGTGGTTCCCGCTATTCTTTTAAGTTGAACTGAATTCTCAAGTTTCATTTTCTTTACTGCTAGTTTCAATTCAAAAGTTTCCACTTTTAGTTTTAATTCAAGTTTAGTAGTTTCAATTTTAGTCTTCCCAAGAATTCTTTTTTTTTTTTCCATTCAAATTTTCAATTTTTACTACTCTTTTGAGTCGATGGTAGATATTGAAGTCTAGAAGTGATCTCTCAATCAAAATTTGCCTTTTTTTACATCCAGTATGTCTAAGTAGCCAGCGTGAGTTCTTTCTCCTCTCTTATAGTTTTTATTTAGATTAGGTTTTTTAGGCTACTTGCAATAATTGGGAATTAATTCTAGTTAGATTATTTTTTTAGTGGATAATACTAGTAATGAAACTAAGGCCATCACTGTGGACAGCTCATATAGTGCTACAACTACAGCTGTACACTTGCACCTTATTTTTCCAGTTCCTGAGATACTAAGATACAGGACTTTATCAACCATGTTGATGCTTCCCAGTTACGGGAAGTGAGTTACATTGGTTCTGAGTTTACTTGGAGTAATAGATAAGGAAATACAAGGGCATTCTCTAGAGTGGATAGAATTTTAACGAATGAAGCAATAAGAACAACTTACCCGGAAGCAAGTTATGAGGTATTGTCAGAAGACACATATGATCACTGTTCATTGCAATTACAACTTGACAAGAGTCAGAGAACGAGGAGGCCCCAATTTATGTTTTTTAATACATGGACTATGGCCCCTATGTTTAGAAATATTTCAGAAGTTACGGATGACAAAGGTTGAAGGAAGGCATATGTTCCAGGTGATTACCAAATTGAAGAAGTTAAAGGTAGAGCTGAGGAAACTGAATAAGACAAGGTTTAGAAATGTGCATCAAAATGTTATTAGAGTTCAATAGGAAGTACATGAGGTGCAAATAACTATTCATGACGAGTCTATAAATGAGGTACTCTACGAAAAGGAAAAAAAGTTATATGGAAAATATAGATTCTACTTAAAGGCAAAGAGAAGTTACTTATGGCAAAAGGTAAAAGAAGACTGGTTAAAGATGTGAGGCATCTGTTCATCTTTTTACTTTGCTATCATCAGGCAAAGGCAATATAGAAATAGGATAAAAGCCTTGAAATTTCCTAATGGAGAAATGATAAGAAACTAAGATACAATGGGGATATATTAGCAAATTATTTCAAATATTTTTTTGAAGCAAAGGATAGATGATTAAACCCATCATTTGAAGTAATTATGACAAACAATTATTTCACAAAAGAATAGCAAAGGGACCTACTCAAACATGTTACTGCAAAGGAGGTGAGGAGGGCAATGTTTAGTATAGGCAGCTCAAGGAGCCTTAGCCCTGATGGATATGGCAGTGAATCATTTAAATGCATAGGGCACATACTAGAAGCTGAAGTATGCAAAGCTATCTAAGAGTTCTTTGTAACTGGAAAGTTGCTTGCTCAAGTAAATACAACTTCTCTTGATATCGTGCCTAGAGTTGAGCACCCCACTAACTCAACTAAGATTAAGCCAATTACAAGCTGCCCCACTATTTGCAAGTGCATAACAAAGGTGATATGAAAGAATCAAACCCGTACTGTCATGGCTATTGATAGCTCTTATAGAGCTTTTGTGGCTAGCAGATCAATTCTACAAATGTTCTTAATGTGAAGACCTTACCCAACTCTATAACCAAAAGAAGGTCTTCCCTAGATGCATATTCGAGATAGACCTCAAAAAGCTTATGACATTGTGAGTTGAAAATGCCTTGAGCAGCTGTTGTTGCAGTATGGATTCCTACCTCATTTTGTTAATTTGGTCATGATCGGCATTACAAGTGCTAAATTCTCAATTAAGTTAAATGTTGCAATGCTTGACTTCTTTAAGAGTAGCAAGGGTTTGAGACAATGGGATCCTATGTCTGTTGTATTATTTTTTTTTGGTTATGGGGTACTTGACAAGATCTTTAAAAATTGCCATAAGGCAGATGAACTTTAAGTTCCACCTAGGGTGCGAAGGACTTAAGCTATGTTCACCCAGTTTTGCAGATGATCTTATGCTATTCTACAAAGCTAAAATGAAGAGTGTTGATTATTTGATACATGCTTTCTCACACTTTCCTGCATGTACATGATTAGAAGTGAATCCAACCAAGACTGAAATGGTTAGTGCTAGAATTGGAGGAAAGTGTATTGGAGCTATTGTAATTGGCAGCTTTCAAAGAGGCCAACTACTATTTAGGTATCTTGGTGTACCTATGAAACTTTAAAAACTATCTAAATAAGACTATGCTATGTTGACTGAAAGAATGCTAGCCTAGATTACAGCATAGCCATTAAAAAAGCTCACATATGTAGTAGGATATAACTGTTCAATTCAATCTTGCTCAGTATCATGAAACACTGGTGTGGAATGTTCATACTGCCCAAAGGAGTGCTTAATAGGGACAACCAAATATGTAAAGCCTCTATTTAGAGTGCAAGCATCACCTTATCTAGTACTGCATTTCTTGCTTAGGAGTAATTATGCCTACCAAGGAAAGCGGGCAGATTGGGGATCAAAGAGGCTATCACATGGAACAAGGCAGTGGTGGAAAACTTAATATGGCATATTGAAACCAAGGCAGACTTACTATGGGTAAAATAGATGCGCCATTATTACCTTAAGGGTAGCTACATTTGGGACTGTAAGCTATAGGAAAAGGCAACTAATACTGGAGAAAGATCATCCAGGTTCGAGATATATTTCAAGTAGAAGTGAGCCACAACACAAACAGTAAATTCAATTTCAAAGAAAGGTACAACATCTCTACAGGGCACTGATAACTCATATTTTATTTGCAATTTGATCCTCTTTATTACCGAATTTTAAGTCTTTGAAACATACTTTTATGAGTAAATAATGCATATTTTATGTGATTTTCAAGTTAGAATTAAATAAATAAATTTGATCAATCTGACGTGGTTAGCCTTGTGCGTGCATTAGAAATGACCTAATATGTGGCATGCTTGCCTCTATTAGCACCAAGGTCACACCAAGCCCAACACCTCTCATTCACTCTCTCTTTTTCTACCCTCCGCGGGCTGGATCGCGACAAGCACCAATGGCCCATCTCGCAGACCCTAGCTTGCCGCAGCTCCCTCTCTTTCCTCTCACTTTTCACGCATGGGTCGAGCCCAGTTTTATCTAAGAAATTGGCAGCCAACCCTACGCTCTCCATTATCTCACGTGGGCCTATCTACTTGTTCTTCAATGTCCAAATTTAGCACAGGCCCAGTGAACTTCTAAAATTTTACTCAATTTTTGGTGTTCATGCTTTGATTATTAGTGTACACGTGAGTCAAGAGTAGTAAGATCATGCATAATACAATGTTAGACCTACCATTTTCTTTACTCATCTTGACTGAAACAGCCATGGGAATTACAACTGAGAATAAATCTCGGCATTCAACTCTCTTAATTAATTTTGGCAATAAGAGGGCTGAATTTTTACTATATGGGGCCAAAGGGTTGAGGCAAAGGGATCATTCACTCATCCACCATTCCGTCCATTCATCTACTCTTTTAAGACCTTTATTCTTCTTTTACGTAATAAAATATAGAGTCTTTTGTAAGATGAAACATTTGGGTTCAAGGGTTTAGAAGAAAATAAGCTTGCCAAGCTATTTTTCTCTTTTCTCCTCGCCTCATTTATGAGTCTAGTTAGAGAGTTTAGTTTCGAAATTTTATAATTTCATTGCTAAACATCCAATTTTGATTATAGTGAGCAAAACATACCATTAATATGATATTATGACCCGTTTAAGTTCGATGGTATTTCTCTTTCTGTGACCGGTTAAGTCATTAATTTAGGACTATGATGGAGCCTTAACAATAATGTCTGATTTTACTATATTCATTTGAAGTTAATTGTATCTTATATTGCATAATTTTAAGTTTATATTTCATTCTATTTTATCTATGTGAATTAATTCTATTGTTTATACATGTTGTTTTTCAGTAGATTAATTTGCTATCTCATTTTTAGATTAGACTTTGCAGGCTAATGTAAGAAATTTGAAATTGAGTTTAAAATTGTAATTATTAATTGAATGGACTATGCTAGAAAATATATGGATTATGTCCAAATTGAATAATTGATGCTAACCACTAGATAGTTTATATCAAAAAATGATAATTATAATTCGTCTTTTAGACTATTGACCTAATGCTCGTAGCTATGTTGAATAAGAGACTAATTAAACTTCCAATTGGATGTAGTAAGGCAATATTCAGTCAATGGTGAAGCTCAAGTCCTAAATCTCTCTAATTTGATCTCTCTGTGTTTAATTTATTTTTTTTAGTTTCTTTATTTTAATTTTAATTGATGAACTTCTCAATCTAAAATCATTTGGGATTGATACCCTATATTTGCTGATCTGTAATTAACCTTGTGCATTTGCAAGTAAAAAGGATTTTTAAAACTAAACATAAAATCCACATTAAGTTTTTAGCGCCATTACTGGGGAATGGTTTGTGATTTCTAATTTTCTTTTTCCTTTTATTTGTTTTCTCTTATTTTGTTTCATTTTTTAATGATTTTTTTCTTTCTATTTTTTTAAAAATCCATAAAAAAGTAAAAATTTGAATCAGAATGGCAAAAGGTGAAATCATATGGGATTATATTCTTAATGATGCATTCCACTATATTTCTCCTAATCATCTTCCTATGCACCATATGCCTTGTACTATTTGTTGTAATCCTTGGCATTCTAATCACGATTTTCCTGCTGAACAATGGTATTTTGAATACTTACATGAACATACCAATATGGTTACTTTTAAGGATGGTGTGACCCTAATAATGATTTCAATTATTCTAATGGTTAGACCTATCCTGACTCTTGTGACCAATATGCTTGTCATGAACCTCCTTATTCCCCCTAACTAGGTTAGATGCTTTAGAGGCCTTGGAAGCTTCTTTAGTAGACTTACAAGCCAGTGTGAGCATGACAGACTTTAGATGGGAGACTCCTACCTTAGAAATCAAACCAAAACCTAGCTATGATAACCAGGATCGTGAATTAAATTCTCCAATTGGGTGTCTAGCTAATGCAATCAAGATTGATGAGCAGTTTTCAAATTACTTTCTTGAGAGTCTAGTGGCCATCGAAGATGCTGAAGTGTCCAATGATTTTACGAAGGAGAAGGAAAATGAAATGATTGAGTGTCTAGTATAAGAAGAGGAAGATGAAGCATTGAACTACTATGTAGTGATCCCTAGGTGGCAAGAAGATGATGATACCTCCTTCTTTGACAGTGAGGATCAACTAGAGGATCCTTTAGTGGGTGACTTAGGAGAAAAAGGTGGTTAGTGAACTCGACCATGTAAGTGAACCAACAATTGAGATTTCTTCGCCTAAGGCCTTAGTTGAGTCCACTTTCTCAAAGTGCATTATTCCAAACCCCTACAATTTATCTTCCTTGCCATTTGAGTCTATCCATCCACTTATTAAGTTTGAGTTATTTGATTTCTCTTGTAAACCTGAGCCATATTTCTTTGAGCTTGACATTGAATGGGTTAATACGAAGTCTTTTTATGACCAAATTGAATGGAGTGAAAGGTTATACAATGAAAGTAGAGCTTATTTTTAACTCAGAGTTAAAATGAAAATATTTTGTGGTTGTGAATTGTTACTGCATAAGTCTCTAACAGCTATAGAGGTGGCCTTAGCTATTGAGGCATATCTAAGTGCTGGAATTTTGAGTTCTTTTTGACAATCATAAGTCTGATTGAAGACATAAAACTTACCTCTTGTTGGGAGGCAACCCAATTTATTTTATGTAAGTTTGAGTCTTTTGTTTTTGTTTTCCTTTTGTTCAAGGTCTTCTATTTGTGTCTTAAAGCATGATTTTTCAGTTGGTTTTTGGCTATTATGGCTATTGATGGTTTTGAAGGTTGTTTTGGAGTTTGCTAGCAATCTCATGTGACATGCTTTCCCCATGATATCAGGTTGTGTTGCTCTTTTTCACCATCTTTCCCTTTATTCTTGTTTTCTACACTGAGGATGATATAAGGGTTAGGTTGGGGGGGTGTGGCGAAATGAACATTTTGAGAAAGATTAAACATGAAAATCCTTGGGTGAATTTGATTTTGGGAAGGGCTTGAGTATTCTACTTATGCATATTCTACTCTTATTATATGCATTTGATTCATGTGACCCATGTCCATAGGAGATTATTTCTCGCTTTGATTGGTTCATGGCCAAAAATTTTGTTGTGCTAATGTCGCTATGTATACAATTTTCAGTTTGAGATGTAACCCCATTTTCAATCTCATTATCAGTATTTGATAAGTATTGAGGGCCCCATTGACTTTTCGATCAACAAATAAAATAAATTGGAATGATTAAACTCTTATTCTAGTTCCAACGTTCATGTTTTATCTATATTCATATATTTAATTACTTAAATATGTACTAAGTGCTTCTCTGAATCTTATCTTTATTCATATCTTTATCTGCTTAAGAAAGCACATGTGATCAAGTAACTTTTGAAAATGTTCAGGAAAACAATAAAAAAAAAACTAATAAATTGATTTGGCATTGGGGACTTGATTCTAAAGATACTCTTGTGGTTTTTGTAGGTTGAAATTTCGTACTTATGATTTGCTATATGGTTTTATTGTGTGCTTAATTTGCTTGGATCTTGGCTTGTTGACTTAGTTAAAATTAGAAATATTTGATAATGAGTTGTGGGTTAGTAGTGAATTAATTTATATGATTTTGAGTGGACATGTGTAGTTGAACATTTGATTTTCTTCCCTAATCTTGTTTTACTTAATGGGTTGAATGAATGTATGCATTGTTGTAACCCTTTGCTTGAGGACTAGCAAAATTTTGGGGTGGAGGAGTTGATAACTGATATTTTATGTGTAATTTTATCCTCCTTATTACCGAATTTTAAGTCTTTGAAACATACTTTTATGAGTAAATAATGCATATTTTATGTGATTTTCAGGTGAGAATTTAAATAAATAAATTTTGATCAATCTGACGTGGTTTTTGTCCGACCTCAAATGCACGCAATGCCTAGAGATCCATCTCCAAGCAGATTCTCACATGCCAACCTAGTTTTCTCTAAATTTAGGCATGTATCATGGAGCCCATAGCCATGCCCAAGCAACTCTCCAGCCTCGTTGGGATTATATGTGCAATAGAAATGGCCCAGCATGTGGCTTACTCGCCTTCATTAGCACGAAGGTCACGCCAAGTCTAGCACATCTCCTTCTCGTCGTCGTCTTCTTCTTTCCGTGCGGGCTGCATCAACAACAAGCACCATCGACCCATCTCACAAACCCTAGCTTGCCTTAGCTCCCTCTCTCTCCCCTCACTTCTGACGCACGCACTGGGCCCATTTTTGTCCAACAAGATTGGAGTCACCCCTTCTCTCTCCATTGTCTTACGTGGGCCTATCTACCTATTATTCAATGTCCAAATTCAGCATAGGTCTTGTGAACTTCTAAGATTTTACCCATTTTCTAGTGTTCATGCTTTGACTATGGATATACACGTGAGGCAAGAGCAGTAAGATTATGCAACATTAGATCTGCCACTTCTTTACTCATCTTGCCTGAAACAACCATGGCAATTACAACTAATAATAAATCTTGGTATTAAACTCAAAATTAATTTTCTTAATTAATTTGGGCAGCAAGAGGGCTGAATTTTTACTGTGAAAAGGAGCCAAAGGGTTGAGGCAAAGGGATCATTCACTCATCCACCATTCCACCCATTCATTCACTCTTTTACCACTTGTATTCTTCTTTTATGTAATAAAATTGAGAGCCTTTTGTAAGACAAAACATTTGGGTTGAAGGGCTAAGAAGAAAACCAAGCTATTTTTGTCTTTTCTCCTTACATCATTTCTGAGTCTAGTTCTAGAGTTTAGTTTTGAAATTTCATAATTTGGTTGCTAAACATCCAATTTTGATTATAATGAGTGAAATATACCATTAATTCGATATTATGACCCATCTAGTTTCGATGGTATTTTCTCTTTCTATGATCGGCTAAGCCGTGAATTTAGGAGTATGATGGATCCTCAACTAATAATATTTGATTTTACTATATTCCTTAGGAGTTAATTATATCTCTTATATTGCATAATTTTGAGTTTATATTTGATTCTAATTTATTTATATGAATTAATTCTATTGTTTATACATGTTATTTTTCAGTAGATTAATTTGCTATCTCGTTTTTATATTAGACCTTGTAGGCTAATGTAAGAATTATGCAATTGAGTTTAAAATTGTAATTATTAATTGAATGGACTATGCTAGAAAATAGATTTATTATGTCCAAATTGAATAATTCATGACTTTATGTCAAAAAATGATAATTATAATTCATCTTTCAGACCATTGACCTAATATTGTAGTTAAATTGAATAAGAGACTAATTAAACTCGTCCTTGGATGTAGTAAAACAATATTAAGTCAATTATGAAGTGCAAGTCCTACATCTCTCTAGTTTGGTCTCTCTGCGTTTACTTTATTTATTTATTTTAGTTTCTTTAGTTTAATTTTAATTGATAAACTCCTCAATCTAAAATCATTCTTTTAATTAATTAGGGAAAAGTTAAATTTAAAATCACTATTGTTTCTCAAGAGATCAACACCCTATATTCGCTAGTTTGCAATTAACCTTGTGCACTTGTAAGTAAAAAGGGTTTTTCAAACTAAACATAAAATCCACATTGGGCATAATCTGTTAAGAAGGAAAGATGCTGAGCCAGGTTAGTTTTCAATTGTTTGGCACCCCATGAAGATATGTAAGTGCTATTCTGTTCTGTGGCTCCAATTCCACAAAAGACTTCTGACATGTGACAAAATTATGGCAATGAGAATCCACTATTTTACTGATTGCATATTATGTCACGGAAGGTATGAAACTCATGACCACTTATTTTTCGAGTGTACACACACAAGGACTTTCTGAGCACCTATTTGAAGATATGTTACATATAAAACTATGGCCATTAGCGATTGCAGACTAGGAGGCATGGTTATTACAACTGCAGGTAGCAGGAACTGGAAAAACAGATTGTATCTTCTTATTTCTATAATTGGTTAGATAGTTGGATTGAAAGGAATGGAAGAAGACATCAACGGGTGTATAGGGAAAATTTTGATGTTCAAAGAGAGCGTGAAAGAACATTTATCACCAGATTACGGGGACTTGAAGAGTAAATGATTGTATGAGTCAGGTATGCTTAGGTTACTAAATTGATGTACACATTTATCTTTTACTAAAAAAAGCAATGATTTTGTATCTTGAGCTTGGTTTAAGTCAATAGCCCTAAACATGACAAAACTCAAACCATTAATTGATCAAACATAAGCTACTAATGGGCTTCACAGAAAACCAACCCCAAATTGAATTTGATAGTTAGATTTATACATCAAACCAATAGAAAATTCAAAAGAATCTTGTCAAAAACTTGACAATACAATAAACAACTCTAAAATATCGAACAATTGAAGTTGTGACATGCCTAAACAAACATGTATTTATGTACATTCTTATAAGTTTTTCATTTCAAGTCTATTGGAAATGATTTCCAAAACTTTGGAATACTATATTCAAATTTCTAGGTCCACATAAAATTTGGAATTTTTACATAATTAACGTTTCTTGTTATCTATTGAAGTTAGACTAGGAATAAAACTATCACTCATATTAATCATATCCTTTAATATAAAACTAATGTGTCATACTTTAGTGTCACAAAGCCACATAAATCACCATTTCAAACCCAAGGTATTTTTCCTAACAAGACATGTAACAACCAATTCCTAGACGACCCACAGACTTTGCTCGTAGTTACCTTGAAAAGGTTATCAAAAATCAACTATTTCAACGATATGTTAATTATTTACATATGAATTTTGGCATTAAATTTATATACAAATACAATGAAGGAAAATTGAAGTCATGGCACTGGGTTAGGATTTACAAGTACAAACAGAAAAAAATACCAAGTACAAACATATAGAGTAGCCCAAAAGCGTGGCATGGTGCATGGCATCCGACATGTGGAAAAGCCATGTTGCATTTCCGGTGAAAGAGATCCACAAGAGTTTGAGAGAATGTAAAAGTTGGGTGAATGTATATGTCACATAATTCTTAATTCTTAATTCTTAATTTATATTGAAAAGAAAAATACATATGCTATAAAACCAATTGTATTTTACCAAAAATAATGACATCGAGTTATGAGTACAAGTTGAATTTTACCAAATAATTTGTTAGAACCAATTAATTTTACCAGATGTTTTTTTTATCAAAAACAGCCAATGCAATTAATTAAGTTAAAAAATTAATATAACCAACTAATAACCAAGAATTAATGTAATAGCTCGTTGTCAACGAGGACCAGAGGAGAGAGAAACTTCTTTGCACTTCTAGCAAGATTTAAATTACTCAGCCTTGATACACATTACAATAGATTTCACAAAATCTGTTTAATCATCTTGGTCCAAAACGTTTAAGCATAAAGCATTGATAAAAAAACAATGATGTAACTCAACACTTTGCACCTAATAAAATAAATATAAATTATTCACCACACAAATAGTCATTCCACCTACTCAATCAATCCTTTTCCAAAAAAAGATCATAATTGAACTTCATAATTAAGGTACTAGAAGCCCTAGGGCTCCCGGGAGAAAAATAAAAAATGGAAAAAAAATACGGCTCCTAGTCCCAATGAGAAACGGGAAAAGGGTCAAAGAGAGGGGGGGTGAGTAAAGCATGATAGGGAATATTCAAGAGGTGAATTTATGGAACGTGATTAGTTGATGAATCACGCGATTCAGACGCGGGACATAGATAACACCTTCCTCGTACACCACCGAAACAAACAAATAAAAAATTCTGCAAATTAAGAACCCCCCAAAAAAAAACAGAGGAAGTCGATGAAGACCCTCAAAACCACAAACAAGAACAGAAAATCAAAAAATTCCAATTGAACTGCTTCAAATTCAACCCACTCACCTCATAATTTGAAGAGAGAGAAGGAAAAATCAACTGCCCGTAATCTTACTTCTGTGAGTTACCTCGCATTTTTGTCAAAATTTCGATTTGCTGACGTCCCACATAAATTCTCGACTTTTTCCGATTTTCTCGATGTTGCACTTCAAAGAGTTTTACATTTTGTCCCTTTGCTTGGGCTCAAATCAAAGTATTATTGCTTAAATTATTATTAACTATTAATTACGTTGATATTTTTGAGAAAATAATGATGGATATTTTCTATAATATCCGTCTATGTTTGTTTTACTTCTCTGTCCTCGATTAGAGGTCGAAGATTTGAAGGGTTCATATAACTATAAGCCTCGAACGTCTCTCAATTTCTCCTTTTTCTTGCATCTTCCCCCTTCTTTTCGATCTGTTAGCTCGAAGAGGATGAGGGTAGCAAAGAGTCAGGTGTGGCAGCCTTGCAAGAAGAAGAGGGTGTGATTATAGCCCTATCAATAAGAATAAGATCGAGGAGATATATGATACAGAATTGAAAAAGAGATCTGGGTACTTGCTGGGATTTTGAAAAATGTCGTCGAAGGGTTCAACAAGTGCTGCAAGAACCAGGGTTGGGAGGTATGAGCTGGGAAGAACACTGGGTGAAGGAACTTTTGCTAAGGTCAAGTTTGCCAGGAACATTGAGACGGGTGAGAATGTTGCAATCAAGATTCTGGACAAGGAGAAAGTTCTGAAGCATAAAATGATCGGACAGGTATCTTTTAAAATGCGCTAGAATATTTCATTTTTGATTTTAGCTCTTTTTTTTTTTTTTTTTTTGGTTTTGATTTTTGATTGAATGAATTGATTTTTGGATTATAGAGGAACGTATTCTGAGGTTGACTTTGAGTTTCTTTTTTTTTTTTTCCCCAAATATGTGGGGTTGGTTTTGGATCATTATTGTGAAATGGGTTTGTAACAGTTCGATTTGATTGGTGTTTCCGGTTGCTTGCTGTGGTTTAGTGTGGCATGTAGGGTTGCATAGTTTTACAGTTTAAACACGTGCGCGTACACAAACAGACTAATGCTTTTAATGGAATCTTTGATGTAACTGGTCCGGAATGTTGGGCATTTGGCGGATGGAATCAATATGTTTCATGATTTGAGTGCTTCAAGTCTTGGATTTTTCTATTGGAATAGCCAAACAAACTTGCCGTTTTTAATTGGTCTGTGAGTGACTTCCTTGCTGGAATGAAACTATAGTGACTTTTTGGGTTGGGAGGGGGGGGGGGGGGGGGAGAGGGTGTAAGGGGTCTAAGTTAAATACAAAAGAAGTCTTCCTTGAATGCTTTCTGCTCTTAATTGGTCTACACACTACACTAATTGGACGTTGGAAGCTCTTGCTGGAAGCAAATGTGCAGAATGAATCCCCTATAATTTGCACTTTTTGTAGCTATGCTAGAATATTTTCTGTCAGAAGTTGGGTGCCGAATGCTGCCTTGGTTTGATAATTAGATTATGTTTCAGTTAGCAGACTAAGTGAACTGGTACTTCTTACATCAACAGCTCTAAATTGGTCATGACAACATCACCAACACCAATCTGTGTGGATCCTGCTGTGGCAGGGCTTACAGTGATCCCTATGTAGCCAGCCTGACCAATCAGAGAGAATCTGGTCGATGCAATTGAAAAACTTGCATCAACGTGATCCTGACGTTGCAATCAGAAAGAATTTGGTCACTTCAATTTAAGAACTCACGTCGTAATTACTTGTCTCTTGTTATTCATAGGCTATCTGCAGTAGTTACTCTTATGTGGTTGCATACTTAAACTGGCATCTCTTTGATGCCATCATGTTGCATCTTATATAGTGATAAGAATTTTTTTTTGGGGTCGGTCCACTGTTGCAGATTAAACGAGAGATCTCAACGATGAAGCTGATTCGCCACCCAAATGTCATCCGTTTGTATGAGGTTTGGAGCAAATTGATTTGACATGTACATGTTTTCTTGACATTGTTCTACATGTTATTCGGTGTTTTCTCTGGTGTCCCTCCCCATCTCCATGTTTACTCTGCAATTGATGCTAATTGAAGAACTCTTTTTTTTTTTTTTTTTTTTTTTGAAGTGGAATTGAAGAACTCAAATTTCTTCTTCTTCTTGTTATTATTATTGTTATTATTATTATTATTATTGTTATTATTATTGTTTTCATTATTATTGTTGTTGTTATTATTATTATTATTATCATCATCATCATCATCATCATCATTATTATTATTATCATTATCGTCAGAGTAGCAATTGCTGTGCTCTAATGATCAATCTTTTCTCTGTTTATTTCTGTCATCAATTTATACTTTAGTGGTAATTGTAGGTGATGGCTAGCAAGACAAAGATATATATTGTTCTAGAGTTTGTCACTGGTGGTGAACTTTTCGATAAAATTGTAAGATGCCTATGTCTTCAATTTTGATTTGCCCTATATTAGCTCATCTGATTACTTAAACTGTATAAGGAAAGTTGGACGTCACATTGATACGAAATGTTCTTGCTTCTACAAAAATTGTTTGAGCTAGGCAAGTAAGGGAAGATTAAAGGAAGATGAAGCAAGAAAGTATTTTCAACAGCTGATTAATGCTGTTGATTACTGCCATAGCAGAGGTGTCTTCCACAGAGATTTGAAGGTGAGAGGAATGTGTTTAGAATCAATAACTGATCCTCTGGCCTTAGAAAACCCTAATAATAGTGAAGAACTACTTATATCTTGCGATTACAGTCTATAATCAATGCATTTGTGAACAGCCTGAGAACCTGTTACTGGATGCAAATGGCGTTCTTAAAGTCTCAGATTTCGGATTGAGTGCTCTGGCTCAGCAAGTTCGTGTAAGTGTTTCTATTCCAAGTCCTTTTTTAAAAAAGTTTATTATTGCGAAAATGTTTCATAATGGGAATGCTAGATGCTTTACAACTTCTTTTTACCAATGGAAAGCAAAATGGAGCCATGATCTGCTTTGTATAGTTGCTCTGCAGAGGACTTAGCTTAACTCTGCAGTGCTTATTTCCAGGAAGATGGATTACTTCATACGACATGTGGGACGCCAAATTATGTAGCTCCAGAGGTACAGAATACGTTGGCAATGTACAAGATTTTTGATAATGTTTTTGAGTGCTCTGCTATGATTTTACTTATGAATTTTTGGACCTTTAGGTTATTAACAACAAAGGCTATGATGGGGCTAAGGCGGATCTGTGGTCGTGTGGTGTAATTCTCTTTGTCCTTATGGCAGGCTACCTTCCCTTTGAAGATTCTAACCTCATGTCATTGTATAAAAAGGTATCGCTAATCTCACTGCATTTTTGCTCAGTTATTCTACTTGTTACTCACTTTGGGGTGATGACTTTTCCGCTTTAGTTGGACTACTTATTTTCTATGCTTCTGCTACTATGCTCCCGCATGGGATGTAACCCTAAATTTTCTCCTTTCACAATTCAGCGGCTATCATAATTGGCTCCGCACTCTCAAGTCTCAACTCCAGGTTTTTTAATATATAAACGTTGAACCACATATGCTCTTCTGGTTACTCATGCAATAATCAGTTTGCATGATGTTTCTGATTAACATTCACATCACAACTAAGAATATCCATCTAACCCTCGTTGTTGTTGGCTTTCCTTTTGTCACCATTATCTTTCGTCATGACCTGTACAAGTGCTCTCATACTGTTATTCACAAAACTTGCTCTCACACTATGGATTGGTTTGTCTTTTTGTTTTTTAGTTTTTTTTTTTGGGGGGGGGTGTATGAAGATAACTTAATAAGGACAAATTGGGGAAGCAGAAAAGGATTTATATTTTGCTGTTATTGATCTAGAGAAAGCCTACAATAAAAGGTGTAGAGAGTGTTTATGGTGCTCGTTGACCAAGAAACGTTTTTTTTTTTTTGGGGGGGGGGTTCATAATGCCTATGTCCACGTTGTTAAAGATAAATATATGAATGTGAAGACATTGGTTTTAGAATGCTTGATGGGAGGCCTAAGCATTCGACATGTGGTTTTGGTCGCAATTGGGTAAGTAGTGTGGAATCACTCTGATGGGGCAATTGTGTAACAGATCATGGTTGTTGTGTGGTGAAAACGCAGCGCGCTCAACTACAAAATCTTTCCATTGCAGCTTTGGTCATAGGACGGCCTTGATTGCGATCCATACTACACACTTCCCTGTCAATTATGGTTGTGTTAGGTATCATCTTGAAAGTTGAAATATCAATTCGCTTCGATGTTACTGTGTATGAGCTTATTAAAAGATATTCTAGATGTGTTCTGTGATCCTAAGATCGATTCTAAGCTTGAAATGTGGTTTTACTGACATACTTTATACAAATATTCGAGTACAAAATTGATACAGAAGCTGTACTTTCAAATATCTTCGGTTGGTAATTCAAGGCAGAAAGGGACTGATAATCACATCAACAAAAGACGGCCTGAAGAATTTTGTGCGACAACAATGAGAATCCTCTTAAGCTCAAGGGACAACGCTAGTGTGCGGATTATGGATGTGCTGTGCTCTGTGACGCAATCTGGGCTAATCAAGCGGTCGAATATTCAATAGATAATATTACATGAGAAGTATGATGAGGATGATTGGTTGAATGTTTGGATAGAATCAGGAGTGAAATAATCTAAGATCTTAGTGACTCATGTAGAGGATAAGATGTATGAAGTATTCCTAAAATTGTCTGTACAAGTGAAGCAGAGATGGACAAATTATTAAGTGGGGAGCTATGAGAGGATTTTGTTTGTAGGACTATATTAGAGAACCTTAAAGAAAAACAGGAACACCTTAACGAATTAGGAGGGTTCATTAGAGGCTTATCCATAGCTGAATTCCTTTTATCCTTTTGTGGATCTTCGAGAAACAATCTGTTATTTGACCACTATGGACCCCATGCAGTGGCCTGTCGGATTCGTGCCTTATTTTGTTTTGTTGATGGTGTTAGCTGTCCTTGGGGACCCTCATTAAGAAAAATTCACAGATATTTAACTAGCAGAAGCATTTTCGGATGAACAAAGTTCATAATTCCTGGCTGCTTTGTGCCAGCTTAAGGACTATAATATGCCCATGTTGAACAGTTTAAAGATAATGCTCTTGCGCTTAATCGTTCTTTCTCTCTTACCCATGGCTGTACGGTAAACTACTTGGAAGGGAAGGAACCATCATATTTCGGGGCAAAGAAATGTCCTGTTAAAATTTCAAGCTCTACTTTTTGGGGACTTTGTGTAGTTGAAGTCAAGTACTTAGTGGTGGTACAAATTTGACCGTTTTGGATTTGTGGATACAATTATGGATGAGAGCTTGAAGGCGTGATGTTTTCATAATTGCCCCTTTTCTACATGGGCGATTTCCACTTGGTCTTTTAGTACAACTTCTGATTGCTCAAAAAAATTTGTTATTTTCCTCTTACATTCTACACAATACATTTTTTTTTATGGCTTCCACAGCAAGCTAGGCTGTTAGATCTTGCTGTTAGATTCTGTGACATGTTAGAGTACCTGCCATCCATGAGGAGTTTAGAGAGTGGGAAGAATCGTGAGGATGGAGGGGAAACATCTAAATAGATGAATTTGAATCCCAAGACCGACTAGCTCACTTGATGTGTGGATGTAATCTGGTGTGTGGCCTTGGGTATTTTGGGTTGTGCAGTTGAGAGAGCTTGTCTTGCTAACTTGGTTCCATTTATCTGGTCTTCTCTGCTAATGATTGGTCTCTTTTTTCATGAATGCAGATTTTCAAAGCCAGCTTCACGTGCCCCCCTTGGTTTTCGTCAGGCGCAAAGAAGCTGATTCAGCGGATTCTAGATCCTAATCCTTCAACTGTAAGTTCGTGACAAATTCAAAGATTTTGTTCTGTCGCTTGTTCTATTGATTAAGAATAAAGTATCATAGTGGTAGTGGTGCGCCAGATGTATTTTCCCTCTAGTAGTATTACTTTACATGTTTCTTGCCCTTATATTTTCACAGTGGTAGAATTACTCTATATGTTTCTTCCCCTTATTTATTTATTTTCCAATGTGATGATCTTAAACAGCGTATTACAATTGCTGAAGTGATTGAGAATGATTGGTTCAAGAAAGGTTACAAGCCACCAGTTTTTGAGGAGCCTGATATAGCAATTGATGATGTTGATGCTGTTTTTGACCAGACATTGGTGAGTCTCATGGTTTTGCTTAAAATGCAGACATTGAGCTTCTTAGTTATAACTTATACGTTGTCATATGGATCTTGCGCTTTGTGTTCTATGCAGCATTCTGGAAACCTTGTTGTGGAAAGGAGAGAAGAACAAGCTGTGGCATCTCAAAACCCTGTCACCATGAATGCATTTGAGCTGATTTCTACCTCTCAGGGTCTTAACCTTGGCACTCTCTTTGAAAAACAGATGGTGAGGCTTTCTTCTTCTTTCTTCCTCTTTGTCTTTTTCATGTTTTGTTTTAAATTTCTTTTTCTTGCGTTCTGGGAAGGCTACATGCAAGGTTGGGAATATCACCAGTGTGCGACAATATAGGTCATGTTGAGGTTGATGGAATTTTGTTTTGAGTCTGATTCAGATTAGGGTATTTTTCAGGTGAGGCTTGAGTCTACTATTTCTGGAGCCAATATGCTTGTGTTGGAAATACAGGTAGTATGGGTGAGGAAATTTTTGTGGGCGGGTCAATTTGGATCGAGGCAATTCTGGTTCTGTTTAGAAGTTTGTCTTTCTGTTTTGGTCGCTGGTCAATTTGCCTTATTATCGGGTTACCTTATTACTGGTTTTGGGAATGGATCTGTTTTTTTAGGTCTCACCACTCTTATTGCGAGTCATTTTAATTATCAGTTGGATGTTATGATTTATTTCTTTATTCCTGCTTCCCTGAAAACCGTATTATTACGCTATTCTATGGAAGTGGTGAATGAATTGCGACAATTTCAACTAATTCTCAGCTTGTAGTTGTACCTGACCTAAAGACATCTTTCTCATGTAACCCTCTTTCCCATTTCTAGGGACTTGTCAAACGTGAAACAAGATTTGCATCTAAATGTTCTGCACCTGAGATTATCACAAAGATTGAAGAAGCAGCTGTGCCATTGGGTTTTGGAGTAAAGAAAAATAACTACAAGGTACCATGGTCATTTCTATCTTTTCAGATCTTGTGGTTCTATCATTCATACTTCTTCAGTGACATAATGTGTTGTAAATTATCAAAATCTCTGCTTTGGTGTTTATTTTTTATTTTTACTTTTTAAATATGTTAGTCTTATGATTTCTGAATTTGTTATCACTGCCTAATCAATCATGTGTTCTTCATGCGTTAAAGCATAATTTTTTTTTTGTTTTGGTACCGGTCTGGGTTAGATGAAAACTGAATTTTGAACAACTTCAGGGAGAAGAGAAGAATAGAATGGGGAATTAGGCTGATGGGAGAGAAGGGAAAATTTTCGGAATTGGAGGGGCCAGTTCGAGACTTTTGAGGGATGTCCGTGGGAGAAGTTTGCTCCGTTTTCATTCTTTTTTTAGTTCATCACAGTACAGGTTGAATGTTTATACCCCTTTCACAAAAGTTTCTTAACTAGTAGCGTGTGCCTGAGAACTTGTTCGCTAGTTACCAGCAGTCATTTACATGCACTACTAGAAGTCCTGATATTGTAACTGTCTCCCCCCCCCCCCCGGTGAAGGTATTGGTTCTCTTTTTAGTTCATTAAAGTACGGGCTCAGATTAAAAATGCTCGAGGTGCGTAAAAGCACGAAGGGTCTTGGGGCGCAGGGAGCAGGCTTCGAGGCGAAGGTTTCCGAAAAGCACCTTTACTCAAAATTAAAAAATGCTTGAAAATAATCCCTGAGCCATAGTTTCGGCGAATAAGTTAGATTATAGCATTAAATAAGTGACTGGACTTCATTCTAAGTAATAGTCTTGAGATACCATAACATAACATCATTGTATTTTGAAACACTCACCTAAGATTACAGAAGTCTGGAAAGAGACAAGCAAGCTGTCATAGAAGGAAATCATAGAAAATATAGCACACATACCAAAGTAGTTCATAAATCCTTTCTAAAGGTTAGCTAAGCTTACCACTTAATATATCTTCCTCGCATACTAACATTTTTGCCCCAAAAAAAAGGACAAAAGAAGAGATTTCAGACACACAGACGTAGGTTTGAAGCTGCCAAAGCACCTTTTTTTCTTTTAAAAGAAAAGAAAAATAACAAGAAGGGAAAATAAAATAGAGAGAATTAGATGAAAATAAAGAAGCCAAACAATATGAGAATCGAGGAGTAGATGAGAAGAAAAAGGCAAAGATGAGAGGAAGGAGAAGACGAAGACAAACCCAGACCCAGAACATCAAAAACACTGGCGGCCGGTGGGAATCCAGTGGCTAACTCCCGTTCCTAGTCGACCAAAAGCCCTCAACTTCCAGCATAAAACTCCTTCAATTGGCCCTCTAATTCTAATACAACCCCAGATGTAAGAACTGCACCAACTAATCAATTTTGAGAGAGATTCATTTCGGGATTGATGCAGAAATGAGGCTTTCTTTTGCTGATACACAGGTAATTCTGCTCAATTTCGTGAATTTTATTGAGCCTCTGTTTAAGATCCAAAGGTGCATGCCTCAGCCCACCGAGCCCCGGCCTGAAGTTCAATGAGGTGTGCATCTCCTCACGCTTTTGGAATGGGCATCACTTGACCCACTGCTAGGCGCAACAGTGCTAGTTTTGTGCTTGCTCCCAGATGTGCTTTTTTAAACTTAAGAGTATGGGTTGAATGGTTGTACCCCTTTAACAAAAGTATCTCAACCACCAGCCATATGCCTGAGACTTCTTCATATGTAACTAACGTCTAACAATCATTAACATACACTACTAGAAATCTTGATATTGTAAGGGATTTACTGTGTAGGGTCATGACAGTTCCCTGCCCCCTCTCGTGAAGTCTTGTCGTCAACACTAAATTGAAACCTTTACGGCATGTGTGGTTGCTGTAAGAGAATAAGAGTAGCCTCACTTTTGCCAATGTCTAAGTTGATTCATAAACTACAAAATAACCCTTCTCAGAGTCTCACAATAATCCAACCTGCCTGATCCATAGTGCCAACTGCCAACAATTATCCAAGAATCATAGCCTCCTCTAGAATCAAATATATAACAAATGAAACTCTAATATTGTTCGCTTCAGACTCTGAACAATCAGAAGTCAGAATGACTTTATCCAATTTGTGCTAATGCGCTGTACATCTGCACAGTTTGTGGTAAGACAGACACCTTATGTAGAGTGCACATGGTGATGAGATCTTTCTCGCTAAACTCAATCTGGCGAAGTCTAAGTCCCAACTGTAACCACTGCATTTCTTTTGCACATATCATCAAACTGCTTGACCCTGTATTACCGTACCTTATTCCTCATTTTTACTGTAATGGTAAATCACCTCCATGTCCTTATGGATATTTCATCAAATGCCAGGTGGGCATGGAAGGGATATTCATTTCCAGCAACAAAATCCCATTTCTCATGTCTGCTAGTTTCGTAATTTCTCTGGAAGTCTATGCTTCGGGAATCAATTATTTTTCCTTATGTCAATTCATCAGATTGGGTCTCTCTAATACTTAAGTTTGAATCATGTTCATCCTCCTTTCAGAATTTTGCTTAGATTTTTTATAGTTCTTTGCTGAGGCTTTTCTAGGCACATTCTTTTTGCTGTATTTTCGAATTCCTATTTCCAAGAACAATCTGATAATCTACCTGTGTCTTTGCTTAGTAAGATGTGGCTTTTATTACCTTGGTTACTCTTTATATGTTTCATTGTTTCTAATGAATTGTCCCATGGTGATACCCAGATGAAACTTCAAGGAGAAAAAACTGGACGTAAAGGTCAGCTAGCTGTTGCGACAGAGGTATCGAACTCTCCTTTTATAAAAGGGTAGTAATACTGCCCGTATACCCAAGAATAAATGTCGCTCGTTTTAAATTTAGCTTCGCCTTATTGTTGTCTTATTTCATAAACTAATATGGTCTTGGTCTTTGGCCCCTTCTCCATGGCATTTCACCTTTCCAGATCCCTCTTTGATACTAAGTCTTTTAGACATGTGGAATTCATTATTTTGGGACTAATTTTACCTTTTCCTAAGAGCCCAAATTATCACACTTTCGTTAAAATGTACATTTTACGGAGTTGGGGATGAACTTTCTTGCAGATATTTGAAGTGGCCCCTTCTCTATATATGGTTGAGCTTCGCAAGTCTCGAGGTGATACTCTAGAGTTTCACAAGGTTCGTATGTTCATATGTTTTCACTTCTGACTGTACTCGCTAAATTCTCAGCGGTTTTTCCCCCACATAAAAATTCTGCATGTCATTTGTGTGCTGAACTGCTTTGATGTTCACAGTTCTACAAGAATCTCTCCACTGGGCTGAAAGACATTATCTGGAAGACTGGGGAAGAGATCAAAGAAGAGGATGCTCCAAAAAGTTAGGTTCTCCTTCCAGGTAATCTATTTCCATAATGCTTTTTTCAACTTTGGGTGTACATAAAAAACAATTTATAGTCTTATTCTGGTTGCTTGAGGATGATAATTTGCTTTTGTACAATATCGCCTTTCACTATAATATGGGTGGGAGTACGTAAATCCTGAGGAAAATTTTCTTCTGAAGAATTGACGCTAAAATTTGCCAATTGAAATGTATTTTCACTTCATGGAAGAAAATGTGTTCTTATCTAAACCAACCTTGTGTATTCATTCAAGCAAATGAACATGGACAAGAAGAGGACTCAAAACTATTGCAAACCTTAATTGTCTTCCTGATTCTGAGACTAGAGCAAGTCTTGATTGTATTCGTGATTCAGGGACACTAATAGCTTTACCTTTCAAGTGCACCTCAACATATTGGGTATTTACAACTGTTCCCTTTCCAGCATGGTGGTTGAATTTTGATGTCATTATTGAAGGAGGCTTGTGAGCTAGCTTGCTTGATGGAGTACGGAACTAATTCGTTTTCTGATGCCCCCCTCCCCCCAGAAAAAAGGGATCTCAAGAAGTCCTTTTGCTTGGTCACTTGTTGGGGACTTGCTTAGTAGGTAATGCACAAAACACCATGAATGGGCATCTCTAGTCTACTGGAAATTGAGACCAACATTGCTTTGGTTACTAGTTCAGATTGTTCTATGATTGTGTATTAGAATCTCTTGCACAAGTTTGCATCTGTCTGTCTGTCTCGATCTGTGTCTCTGTCTCTGTGTGTGCGTGTGTGCGTGTGTGCTTGCTTGCATGCACTAATGTGTTTCTGTCTGCATTATCTGATCATCTATGGGCTAAAATCTGCTCTTATGTTCGCCTTTTTGTCAAGTAATGGAATTATTCTTTGATTAATGTTCCATTGGAATGCCATGACTCATTTGAAGTTCTTTGACAGGTGACGGTGGCTGTTCTTGTAGAATTTCTCGTCAGCAGCTGAAAACAATATCGGTACTAGGGCTTTGTACAATCGGCAACACCTTCATAGAAATAGTAGCTTCTTGTAGGTTTTTTTTTTCCTTTTGTTTTTGAATTTAGGGCGCCCGGGGGGGGGGGGGGGGGGGGTGGTGTTTTGTTAAAGCCCAACACAGATAAAAAGTTGGAAAGAAAAACAGAAGAAAAAGTACTGGCGTATGGAGGTTCTGTTTATATCCCAAATTTATGCTACTACAGAGGCCTCTAAGACTTGCGTATTAGATGTTCGTCACGTCCTTCTCTAAGATTGGTAATGACAATTTAGGCCCTTTATTTGTCATTGGATGTTTAGCTGTTTCATGATTCACGTGTGTATCTTGCACTATATCAAGAAAGAGGGGAAAAGGATTAAATAAGAGAACTAATTTCACTAATGTTTGCATTTTCAAACGTTCTTCCGAACCCATGAAAACAACTGCTGCGGATGGAGACGTCCCTCTCCCTTTGACGTTCCTCGTATGTGCTAGTTTACCAAATAGTCAGTAATTAGGCTCGACTGAATTCTGGTAGCACTCAAACTGAATTCTAGTATGACTCTCCCTGTTTTGGTGTTCCTCGTTTGTGGTACTTTGCCAAATATTCAGTAATTGGAAATATGACATTGACCTAAGTAGAATGCGGTTGGACTACATTGAACTGATCCCGTAATTTACATGAAGATGACCTACTCATTTGACATTTCGCCCTTTGATACAGAGTGGGGGCAGAGAGCCAATATCAGTCGCATTCAAATTTAGATTTTTGCACCTTTGATATCAATCATTTACATACTGATTAAGAGGATCCTCGTGTGTCATAGTTGGATCTTTGTACTTTGACGTCATTCATTCAAATGCGCGTCAAGGAATCACTGGTGGGTTGAAGCTTGAAAGGGTGTCAAAGAGCCTTATCGTGTCTGGAGTGTTAATCAATTTCAGATGTTTTGTTGGATGTTATGCAATGGCATAGTAATGCAATCATGATTATGTAGGTTGTGATAATTATAATTACAATGTATTTTTTAGTGGATACTTTTATACAATAAAACAAGGTAAAAGGAAAACATACTTACAAACTTGTTTAATCATGATTATGTAGGTTGTGATAATTATAATTACAATATATTTTTTATTGGATACTTTTATACAATAAAACAAGATAAGGGAAACATACTTACAAACTTGTTTACTATTACAAGGTTGTTTACATCCAAGCTAATATTATAGAGTGTTATACTTTTTTTCATGTATGCAACTAATACTTAGCACCATCAGAATTTTCATGTATACGGATAGTTAGCATCAGAATTTTCCTGTTAATCCCGAATGAAGGCATTTAAAGGAACCCATGAGCTAGTGCTTGATGATTTAATATCAACGGTCAACAGTTGAAGTGTGAACTAGATCACTTTTCTTGGTTCACCAGATAGGTTTTTTTTTTTCCCCGATTATTAAATAGCCAATAGGCTTTAATACAGTAAACCCTAAATTAAGATAACACAAACATGTGAATCCAATCTATAAACTATGGAACCACCAATTAGAACTAAACCCACTTTTACTCCTCCTAGATTATAGTTGTTGATCTACCTCCACTGACATAAAAACTACATAACTAACCATCTGATCAAGAAATTACGCATTTCCCTCAAATACATCGTACTATACTCATTCGACGTTAACAACTGTTTAAGTTGGTAGGGGCCTCCTCCTTGGTGTGGGACACATCACTATTTTCCATTTACTTTATCCACAACAGCTCTACAACTTCACAGCTTGGCTCACACATCACTAGAACTTTCAGGGTTAGGAAGTGCCAGGTTTGTTGAAGAAACTTAACAAGTGTGAATAGACAATCTTGCTAGCGCCATAATCCTAACTGAAATCCCCCTCTTTACAATAAAGGAATCTAATAAGCAAATGATGCCCAAATTCACACTTAAATAGCATAATCCCCGTCTAGTGATGTTTCGACTTGACAAAGTTATATGCTTATAACTTCTTGTTTGTATTGAAAGCACCAGTAATCTCTTATTTGAATGCCCAGATTTCTGCAATTTTTTTGCTTTTTTGAGACTTTTTATGATGCCCTCCATAGTTGCTTCTTCTCCTTCAATAATAGAGACACCAAGTAACTTGCCCACCTCCAAGGATTCCTTCGCTAATTGCCTAAGGTTTTCTGTGTCATTCGAGCTTGCACACACTTGCAGAGAGTTGGTTATGAAGTTTTGATGCGAGGCCTTCTTCTTAAAGACTCCTTTTCTCTCCTGCCCCCTTTTCCTTCCTTTATTTTTTTTCTAATTTAGTTCACCGGATAGTTTGCCACGCAAAATTTGGCGGCAGATTTGTCCAATTAAAGTTCTAGTGAAACTTTGACACTCTTATAATATTTTGCATATTCTAAGTAGAAATGCATTTAACACGTTAGCTATCATAGTCAGAAGCGTTTAGAAGCGTACTTTTAATTCTGACTTATTTTGTTTCATATATTAGTTTTAGAGCTATTAATTTTTTTTTAAAAAAAATTATTAAGAAGTCTTAAATTAAATCCGTAAATCATGCGTACTCTCTCCTGCGCTTTAAGCTTCCCCTTGCGCAGTGAATTGCTTATGTTCCGCTCTCCCAAAATACTCCCCGTACCAACGTTTCTGAGTCGCACCAAACCTGACCGAATTCAAGCATGACCTAGAGGCGTGTAGTTACACATGGTTTTGATGAAAGTCAACTTAGGCAAGTTAAAATGTCATCCACATTGTTAACCTGTTAGAGTATTTGACTAAATAGTCAGAGTTGCATCTCATTCAAAGTTGATCATGTGAAAATTATTTGGTCTGACTACATGAAGTTATAAAATGAGCTAGTTTGTTCAAAACATGCATGATCACTACGGTGTCTGATTTATTAAATGCTTGGGGGATTTATTGTGGTTTGCATTAAAGAATTCACTCCTATACTTATTAAAGATCATTATCATCCGAACTCTAAAGGGGAAACATTATCTAACTCTTCAATCATAAATTCTGATTTTTCAGGGATGCAACTTTATCGGAACAACACTAATTTATTTAATCCTTTTCTAGATATGATCATTCTTTGGATTTAGCTTGAATTATTACTAGAGATGATATTGCATCAAGAAAAGGGGAAAATCAGCCGAAAGAAAGCAAAGCCAATTCCAATTCAAAGAGGGTACCAAAGGACTAGTTGTCCTATCAGGCATTAAATGCTAGACAGTACACTTGAGCTCAGACACCCTAATCAACAAAGAAAGAAAGAAGATTAGCAAGAAGATTAAGTAAGCAATAGCTATTTCAAATTTACACCTTGTAGAAAGCTGAGTTGATCCTTTTTTATGAAAATATGCTTGAGTCATGAAAGTAGAGCTTTCCTTATCAATCGTTGTGTTAGCATGCTGAACGCATTTCTCAGTTTCCAGAGGAATTTTGAGATGTCCAAAGACCTTTGTCAGCAAATTGACATAGGAAAGTAGAGCTTTTCTTAAAGCTTCATTGGCTTTTTACATATACCTAAGGATGGTCTTCGAAAATTTTTCATCAAAGTCATACACAATGCGTTGCCCCATTCCAAGCGCTTCGTAGGAGAACCTCTTCTTGGTATTACCTTTAGGATATGCAGTCCTTACCAGCAAATAATGAAACATCCTTAGTTCGGTGTATAATCAAGTATAAGACAATTGTTTTTTTATCATTAGTGTTGATAAGAATCATTGAATATGTCTTAATATAGGCAGAAGCACAGTCACTGAAAGGTTCATAATGGACTTTTCTAGAATCAACCGTAAGACGAAATATTTGATCAAAAATTACAGGGGTGAGAGAGAATTCAATCCTCTTAATAGTTGTAGTATATTATTCAATTCCCTTATTTCCTTTCTCCTTTTTATTGTCATAAAACAGTTTAACTAAGGGGGAATAGACTCTGGTTCCTACATTGAATAGCTCACTAAAATTTATTCAGTTAAGCACAAGAGAAAAATCCAAATTTCCAATTAATGAAGAAATTTTAGTCTAATCTTTTGCATGCGAGCATCTTTCTTTTTGTTAAATTCTCGAAAGAGTTTTCACCATCATGATTGAACAAGTCTAAGGGAATATGTAAAGTAGCTAAAGAAAACTAAGATAGGTCCCTGTACCTCTAGAGATTCATCTATATCGAACTTCATGTCCTCATATTCATCTACAAATAGCTTCTTTTGCCTTTTTGGTGATGTTGGAGCTGATACTTGAGAAGTACAGGTGAATCGCTTAGCTATAGTCTCATGGGTAATTTTCTTTTGCTCTTTGATGACCTCTTAGTACTTTAATGGCAGTCGGAGTTTTAGAGGGAGAAAGGTTACTTGGTCAGGATTTGTAGAAGATTTTGAAGAGAGAAAGTGTGCTTGAGGATTCGATATTGGAAGTAATGGCAAAAACTAGCCTTCTCTATTCATACTCCTTGTCTGATGGAGGTCCATCCTCAAGGTCTAATAATGTCTCAATGATCCAGAACAATCAAGAAATCAAGTCCAAAGTCACGGCCATAAGTCACTTGATGGAGAAAACACAAGGTGATGTACCCGGGTTCTCATCCAGATTTTCACCCGGTTTTTGTTATCTGATTACACAGGTTTAAAGCACGTTTTGGTGCTCGTTTTTTGGGAGATTTTCAAGCTTAAGATCTTAGCTTTTAAGTCCAATTGGTTTCATATTATTTGGAGTTCAATTGGCTGCTTAAAACAGTTCATCTTTTGACCTTGCCCGGATTGCACTACAAACTGCACAGTTTTGGAATTCTGGTTTGTTCAGGGGGAAAATGAAGTCCAAATGCTACGATTTAAGTTTGAGGGTAAACTAGACATCTTGAGGTTTCCATCCATGCAAGAAACGTAGCAATTAGTCAGCATTTGATGTGTCAAGCATGCATGACAAGTTGAGGCAGAAACCGGCTGATTGACACCCGGTTACTTAGCCTAGTGGTTTTCCTCCTTTAGCTCTTTTGAGGTGGCCAGCCATGTATCCTTACCTTCCTAGCTGGGAAATTGAGTCATTAACATTCCTTAATGCATAGGAAAGAGCTTAGGAAGATAAAATAGTGCTTTGTAACTTAAACTTTCAGCTTGTGTTTGTTTTAGGCTAAACTGTGTACTAAGTAGTCTTAGGTATGCTTAATGACTTTCCTACTTTAGAAGGAAAGCCCTCTTATGTATTTTCAAGGCCATATAAAAGTCTTGTGTGTTCATTTAATGAGATAGAGTTGATTATTCAGTTGAGAGCAAAGACTTTGTGTCTTGTGATTTCCTTAAATACTTAACTTGCTTATCGTTAATTGTGGCCGATTAAGGTGGTGACCAAGTGAGTCTTAATCTTTGGTTAGGTGGTGTATCTTATCTTGATCCAAGATTAAGGGCCCTAAGCTAAGAGATTAGTGGTGTATCTTATCTAATCATCTAGCTTAGAACTATTCTAGTTTCATTAAACACACTTGAAGTTCATAAGCTAGCTCTTGGTTTCTCTCCTCTTAAACCGTGAGCTCCTTTAATGATTCTTAGTGTTCTTCATCCTACTTTCATTCCTCACTTTCATTACTCCTTTGCTTACTCTTTTCCACACATAATCAAGGCCAAAACAAGGTTCATTGCATCAGATTTCCATATGAACTCAAAGCCATCTCAAACCGTGAAGTGAGGCACTTTTTAGGCGAGCTAGGCAGCAATTTAGCACGGTCCCCCCGTGCCATTAAGCACGGCCATGCCTCCTTGGCCGTTGGGTGTTTGCTTGATTTCTAGTGTCCTTGATGCGAGTTGACTTGGGTTGCTTCATTCCCTTGAGACTTACATCAATTTTGGTATCAGAGCAAGTTCAGATCTTTGCCTGAACCCCACGCCATTCCCAGTCTATCTCTGAAATCAGTTCAAACATAATCAAGGACAAACCGTTCATTCCTGCGATCACAATGAGTACTAGCATGTCTGTGGAAGAAAAGCTCAAGGTTCTTTCCAAGCAAATGCAAGAAATGAGTGTGAGTAATCAAGAACTCAAAGCACAAAATGAGTACTTGAGGAAACAGCTTGGGAATAACATGAAACAAAAGCAAAAGCTTCAAGAGCCACCAAGCATTCGAATTGGGACGGATTATGGCCATGAAGAGGAAGCTAGCAATGCGTTATCATTCTCTGAAGAGGATGTACCATTCGAAAGAACACAAAGAAGAACGCGGCCTACTTTCAACTCTAATGATTTCAAGGTTGAAATTCCTGAGTTTGAGGGTAAGCTAGATCCTGATGAGTTCATTGAATGGTTACAAACAGTGGAACGTATCTTTGAGTTTGAGGGGATTCTGGAGGATAAGAAAGTCAAGATAGTTGCTCTTAGACTAAGGAAATATGCCTCCTTATGGTGGACAAACCTTAATGCTAAGAGAACTAGGGAGAGGAAGAGTAAGATTGCTACTTGGGACAAGATGAAAGCCAAGATGAAGGCACGGTTTTTGCCTTCTACGTATGTCCAAGATCAATACATGCTCTTTCACCATCTGAATCAAGGCAAAATGAGTGTTGAAGAATATATGCGTGAGTTTGAGAAACTCATGATCAAATGTGACATTCATGAGTCTGAAGAGCAGACCATGGTTCGTTATCTAGGAGGGCTTGATCCTAAGATAGCCAACATGGTTGAATTGCAAGCTTACACCACCTTTAACGAAGTGTGTGTCCTAGCACATAAGGTGGAGCAACAAAGAAAGTCTAGGATGAATGTTCGTGATTCTGTCAAGCTAAATTCAGTACCAAACCGTGGGCAACCCTTCAATAAGGGAAGTACCACACCTCAACCTAAACCATCTACTCCTTTCCCAACCAATCCACAAAAGAACCAAGCTCCTCAAAGGCCACTACCGAATCCCCTACGTCCAAACCCATACCCCATAAACCAGAGAAGGTGTTATAAGTGTCAAGGCTTAGGACGTATTGCTTCTGATTGTCCTAGTCGCAAAGTGGTTACCTTAGCTGAGTGGGAAGCCATAGAGGGAGAATTTGCCAAGGAGAAAGAAGAGGAAAAGGAAGAAGATGCTGAGGAGGATCATGAGGATGATCAGGAGGAGTTTGTGGAAAACGCAGATGAAGGTGAGATGCTAGTAATTCGAAGGGTATTGAGCAATCAACGAGTTGCTAAGGATGAACAACGTGAGAACATCTTTCAGTCACGGTGTACAGTCCAAGGCAAAGTGTGCTCGTTAATCATCGATGGAGGAAGTTGTGCCAACATTGTTTCATTGAGCATGGTTGAGAATCTGGACCTTCAGTCCACGGCACACCCACACCCATACAATATTCAATGGCTAAATCAAGGCAAGGGATTACAAGTTAACTCTCATTGCTTGATTTCATTCTCTCTTGGTAAGAACTACCAAGATGAACTTTGGTGTGATTTTATCCCCATGGATGCTTGCCATATTCTGTTAGGATGACCATGGATGTATGACAGGAAGGTTGTGCATAATGGTTATCTTAATACTTATTCTTTTACCAAAGATGGCAAGAAGATTACCCTGAATCCTATGTCACCATCCGAACTCCACAAAATGAAACCACAAAAAAGCAAAAATCAATCTGACTTGCTCTTGACATATGTTGAACCACTTTTAAAGGCTTCTCAATATGAGTTCAAGGCCTTGAAAGAGCGGATATTGCAAGTACAAGATGAGCCAGAAACACCACTTCCATCCCATCCCATAGCCAAGGTCATATCGAATCAGTTTAGTCACCTATTTCCAGATGAGATACCTTCGGGTTTACCCCCAAAGCGTGACATTCAACATCATATTGACCTTATCCCAGGATCCATTTTACCTAATAAGCCAGCCTACAGGACAAATCCCAAAGAAACTCAAGAGATTCAACGTCAAGTTGAAGAACTGATATTCAAGGGGTTGGTACGAGAATCCTTAAGTCCGTGTGCTGTTCCTGCTCTTTTGGTCCCGAAGAAGGATGGTAGTATGAGGATGTGTGTTGACAGTAGGGCCATAAACAAAATTACTATCAAGTATAGGCACCCTATACCTAGGCTTGAAGATATGTTGGATGAGTTACATGGCTCTAAGGTGTTTAGTAAGATTGATTTGAGGAGAGGTTATTATCAGATTCGTATTAGGGAGGGCGATGAGTGGAAAATTGCTTTCAAGACTAAGGGCGGATTATATGAGTGGTTAGTCATGCCTTTCGGTCTTTCCAATGCCCGTAGTACGTTTATGAGATTGATGAATCAAGTATTTCGGCCATACTTGGGCAACTTTGTGGTCGTTTACTTCGATGATATTTTGGTGTTTAGCAAGAATGAGCAAGAGCATCAAGATCACTTAACTCAGGTGATGCTCGTTCTTGAAAAGGAGAAATTTGTTTGGAAACCTAAAGAAGTGTACCTTTTTTACCCATGAAGTTACCTTCTTATGTTATATTGTTTCTGAAAATGGTATTAAGGCAGATAAAAGCAAGATTGAGGCTATTCGGACTTAGCCTGTTCCTAAGAGTATTCATGATGTTCGAAGCTTTTATGGCTTGGCTTCTTTCTATAGGAGATTCATACGCAATTTCAGCACTATTTTAGCTCTTATGACTGAAGTTGTTAAGGGTTCCTCGTTCACTTGGAATCCTAAAGCCCAAGCAGCCTTTGAAGAAGTGAAAGAGAGGCTAACTCAAGCACTGGTTTTAGCTCTACCGTGTTTTGAGAAAGTCTTTGAAGTTGAGTGCGATGCTTCTGGAGTTAGTATTGGAGGAATTCTTACTCAGGAAGGACGCCCTTTGGCCTTCTTCAGTGAGAAGTTATGTGATACCAGAAAGAGATATTTAACTTATGACAAGGAGTTCTATGCCATCGTTCGATGCCTAGAACATTGGAACTATTATTTGATTGCCAGTGAGTTTATTCTGCACTCAGATCACGAGGCTTTGAAGTATATTCAAGGCCAACATAAGTTAAACTCACGCCATGCTAAATGGGTTGAGTTCCTGTAGTCCTTTCACTTTACCATCAAGCATAAGTCCGGCAAGCTGAATCAAGGCACCGATGCCCTTTCTCGGCGTTATCTATTGTTGTTCCAGTTAGATGCTTGTATCCTTGGATTTGAGCATCTAAAGGCTTTATACCAGGATGATGAAGATTTTGGGGTGTTATACTCTGGGTGTGCTAAACATCCCAAAGGGGATTTCTTAATTCAAGAAGAGTTTCTCTTTAAAGGTGCTCGGTTATGTGTCCCCAAATGCAGCACTCGTGAGTTGTTGGTTCGAGAAGTCCATGCTGGTTCTTTAGCTGGTCATTTTGGTGAAGATAAGACCCTAACCATGCTTAGGGAACATTATTATTGGCCAGGCATGGAGAAAGACGTTCAAGACATCATTGGAAGATGCAGCACATGTCAAATCGCGAAGAGTCATTCGCTCCCCCAGGGGTTGTACACGCCACTTCCTATTCCTACGTTGCCATGGGCAGACGTTAGTATGGATTTCATACTTAGTTTACCAAATACACAAAGGAATAAAGATTCTATCTTTGTGGTTGTGGATCGATTTTCAAAGATGGCTCATTTTATTCCCTGCAACAAGACTAATGATGCTACTCATGTTGCTGAGCTCTATTTCAAAGAGGTGATGAGATTACATGGAATTCCTCGTTCCATCATCTCAGATTGAGATACCAAATTTTTAAGTCACTTTTGGATTACTCTATGGAAAAAACTGGGTACTAAACTCAAGTACAGTACCACTTGCCATCCCCAGACAGATGGGCAAACGGAGGTGACTAATCGAACTCTTGGTACCTTATTAAGAGTTTTGATTAAGCACCAAGCTAAAGCATGGGATCTGTTACTTCCACACGCTGAGTTTGCATACAACAAGACTCCAAGCAAGGCTACTAGTCTATCACCCTTTAAGGTGGTCTATGGGACTGATCCCCTAAGTCCACTTGATCTTATTCCTCGACCGTTAGATCAAAAACCAAGTGCGGATGCCGCAGCTAGAGTCGAAGAAATCTAGAAGTTGCATGAGTTAGTAAAGGCCAAGATCGAGAAAACTACACTCTCATACACTGCCTAAGCTAACAAGCATAAAAGAGAGAAGCTTTTTAAGCTAGGTGATTTGGTCTGGATACATCTATGCAAAGAACGTTTTCCTTCCAAAAGGAAAACTAAGCTGATGCCACGAGCAGATGGTCCATTCGAGATTTTGGAGAAGATTAATGATAATGCTTATAAGGTGGAGTTACCAGGAAATTATGGAGTATCAGCTACGTTTAACGTTGCTGATTTAAGCCCTTATGAAGCAGATGACTACCTTTCTGATTTGAGGATCAAATCTTTCCAACAAGGGGAGAATGATGGAGGTCCATCCTCAAGGTCTAATAATGTCTTAATGATCCAGAACAATCAAGAAATCAAGTCCAAAGTCATGGCCATAAGTCACTTGATGGAGAAAACACAAGGTGATGCACCCGGGTTCTCATCCAGATTTTCACTCGGTTTTTGTTATCTGATTACACAGGTTTAAAGCACGTTTTGGTGCTCGTTTTTTGGGAGATTTTCAAGCTTAAGATCTTAGCTTTTAAGTCCAATTAGTTTCATATTATTTGGAGTTCAATTAGTTGCTTAAAATAGTTCATCTTTTGACCTTGCCCGAATTGCACTACAAACTGCATGGTTTTGGAATTCTGGTTTGTTCAGGGGGCAAATGAAGTCCAAATGCTACGATTCAAGTTGGAGGTAAACTAGACATCTTGATGTTTCCATCCATGTAAGAAACGTAGCAATTAGTCAGCATTTGATGTGTCAAGCATGCGTGACAAGTTGAGGCAGAAACCGGCTGAGTGACACCCGGTTACTTAGCCTAGTGGTTTTCCTCCTTCAAGGGGTTTGCTTAAGGTGAGTGCCTGCCTACTTGATCATTTTGAGCTTCTTGGTAAGCTGGCACCCAGCCACCCATGAGAGAGACACGTGGAGTAAGGGAAAAGCCTCCATTTGGCAAGCTCACACACGGCCACTCAAGCATGGCATGGCAACCATGCATTCTTCAGCTCTTTTGAGGTGGGCAGCCATGTATCCTTACCTTTCTAGCTGGGAAATTGAGTCATTAACATTCCTTAATGCATAGGAAAGAGCTTAGGAAGATAAAATAGTGCTTTGTAACTTAAACTTTCAGCTTATGTTTGTTTTAGGCTAAACCGTGTACTAAGTAGTCTTAGGTATACTTAATGACTTTCCTACTTTAGAAGGAAAGCCCTCTTATGTATTTTCAAGGCCATATAAAAGCCTTGTGTATTCATTTAATGAGATAGAGTTGATTATTCAGTTGAGAACAAAGACTTTGTGTCTTGTGATTTCCTTAAACACTTAACTTGCTTATCCTTAATTGTGGCCGATTAAGGTGGTGACTAAGTGAGTCTTAATCTTTGGTTAGGTGGTGTATCTTATCCTGATCCGAGATTAAGGGTCCTAAGCTAAGTGATTAGTGGTGTATCTTATCTAATCATCTAGCTTAGAACTATCCTAGTTTCATTAAACACACTTGAAGTTCATAAGCTAGCTCTTGGTTTCTCTCCTCTTAAACTGTGAGCTCCTTTAATGATCTTCTTAGTGTTCTTATTCCTACTTTCTTCCCTCACTTTCATTACTCCTTTGCTTACTCTTTTCCACACATAATCAAGGCCAAAACAAGGTTCATTGCATCAGATTTCCATTTGAATTCAAAGCCATCTCAAACCGTGAAGTGAGGCACTTTCTAGGCGAGCTAGGCAGCAATTTAGCATGGTCCTCCCGTGCCATTAAGCACCACCGTGCCTCCTTGGCCGTTGGGTGTTTGCTTGATTTCTAGTGTCCTTGATGTGAGTTGACTTGGGTTGCTTCGTTCGCTTGAGACTTACATCATTGTCTCACATAGGAGGATCAGAAGCCCATTGTGGGGTTTCATTATTTCCTCCTTGGGTTTGTCGAATTCCTTTAGACTTGGTTTTAGTAGTGTTGTAGGATGAGGAAGAACACCACACATGCATGCCGCCTGCTTGGCCAGGGGGGCACGGCTGTGGTAGTGGGCTGTGGGCCTTATCTGCTAGTTTTTTGGAGAAAATTTCTTTTAATATTTTCATCCACCAATGTTCACTTGCATATTTATCTCCCATTTTTTTCTCCTTAATGGCTAGTGGCCCTGGTGTTTAATAGCGAGAGTGGTGGCCCTGTTTTTTAGCGACGAATTTGCTCTGCACCATAGGTGTTCCCTCTTTTTCTCACATCCAACAGCTCCATTCTACAGTTAAATAACCTGCTTCCCTCCTACTTCAACTCACACCAAGCATCTCCTCTCCTCTCCTTCTGTACTTGCTGCTGTTCTCAGCTCTGTTTTGGGTAATTATAGTCTTGTGTGTTCCAAACTTCTGGCTGCAAGTGCACGCGTTTAGCAAGCTAGCTGTGCAAACTTTGGGGAGCGAGTGACTGTTTTCGATTTGCACCGAGATCGAGTCGAAATCGCTTCCAAGGTAGTGACACTCCCACGGCACAACTCCAGTTCTCATTCCCTTGCCATTGATTTGGCCCTATGTTTCCTACAATTTGAAAGTGATTTCTTTTTGTCATGCACAAATCAATGGCTCTATCTATTAACAAAGAGCTCCCAAATCTCTCGAAACTCAAACATCTGGATGGAACCAACTATAAATGTTAGTCCCAAAAGCTTCTAGTTTTCTTTGAACAGTTAGAAGTAGATTGTGTGTTGTTCTCTAACCTATCTGAAGAGAACAATGCATTTGAAATCTTTGCTGCTTCCCCTGATGGAACAGTCAAAAGTAAAAGCAAGACTGCTGATGAGGCTACCTTGAAAAAATTCGAGAAAGACAACAAAATGGTCAAGGGGCATCTATTGAATCATATGACTAACCCCCTGTTTGATTTGTTTGTCATCTTCAAATATGCCAAGATCATTTGGGAGAAATTAGAGGTCCAGTATGGAGATAATGACATTGGAAAGAAGAAATATGTGATCGGTGAATGGCTGCATTTTCAGATTACTGATGACAAGCCAATCATGAAACAAGTTTATGTTTATGAGAACTTGTGTGCTGAAGTTCTAAGTGAGAACACAAGGATGCGTGAGATTCTGTAGGTTAATGTGCTGATCGAGAAATTTTCACCATCCTGGAGTGACTAAGGAACCAACTGAAATATAAGAAGAAAGATCTCACTCTATAGGAACTGATCATGCACATGAGAATAGGAGAAGCTGATCGCCTTAAAGATAAGATTGACTCTCTTTCTTTAAATTCTTCTAAAGCTGGCCTAGTTGAATATGCTATGCCTATAAATAGAGACAGCTTTAAAGGCAAAGATAAGAAGAACCAAAAGCCGAGCTATGCGAGGAAGTAGAACAAGTTCAATAATAAAATCCAGAAACTAAAGAGGGTGTGTTATGCCTACGGCAAGCAGGGGGCATAAAGCATACCAATGTCCACTTCGCAAAGGGTAGTCATAGCCAAGAAGCCTATAGCCCAGGCCAACCTTTCCTAGGATATGGAAATCATCTATGTAGTGGTCAAAGAGGCAAATTTGGTGGCAAACAATACTAAATGGATCTACGATACCAGAGTTTCAAGGCACTTCTGTGCTAACAAAGAGCTTATGTAGGACTTTAAAGACATGATAGATGGTGAATGCGTTTACATGAAAACTCTATGATTGTAAGCAATGTGCTCTATGTGCCTTCCCTTTGTAGAAACTTAGTTTCTGATATACATCTCAACAAAGCTCGATTGAAAATTATTGTTGAAGATGACGAAGTTGTTATCTCTCATAATGGGGTCTTTGTTGGGGAGGGATACCTAAATGGAAGTTTGTTTGTACTTAATCCTACTTCTGAGACCATAAATGAAAATAGTTCTAGTTCTGCTTATATTGCTGAGTCTGTTGATCTGTGGCATGGAAGGCTAAGTCATGTTAATTTCACTTCCATTAGACGACTTAAGAATATGCGCTTAATTCCCATTGTGAATGTTGATAATTTCATTAAATGTTTTATGTGCATAGAAGCAAAATATGCCAAAAAGCCCTTTAAGTCGGTTATTAGCAGACAAACAACATCGGTAGAACTAGTACATTTAGACTTAGCAGACTCTAAAAACACAGCTAGTAAAGGAGGAAAAAGGTATTACATCACCTTTGTAGATGACTACTCTATGTATACCAAAGTTTACCTCCTTAGGACCAAAATTGAGGCTGAGGAAATGCTTTTAAAATACAAAGCAGAGGTGAAAAACCACCTGGACTGAAGTATTAAGAGGTTTAAAACTAATAGGGGTGGAGAATATGAGACTAACTCTCTAACAACCTTTTGTGAGAAAAATGGTATAATACATGAGGTTAGTGCACCATACTCCCCAACAAAATGGGATAGCTGAATGCAAAAATAGAGCTCTTAAAGAAATGATGAATTCCATGCGTTTGAGTTTAGGACTTCCTAACAATATGTGGGGGGAAACTGTTTTATCTACTTACTATATTCTTAATAAAATACCCTATAAGAAGTTAGACCAAACCCCCATGAACTATGAAAAGGCCATACTCCTAATTTGAGTTTCCTAAGGGTGTGGGGGTGTTTGGCTAAAGTTCCCTTCCTAATTTCCAACGGAAAAACATAGGTCCTAAAACCTTTAATTCTGTTTTTATTGGTTACGCCCAAGATAGTGTTGCATATAAATTCATGTTATTGAATAACATCTCTATTAGTGAGTCTAGGAATGCAGAATTTTTTGAGCATGTATTTTCTTTCAAAGAGAGTGATTCTACTACTAGGCATGAAACCATAACTGTGCATGCCAGTGTGCCTTTATCTGCTTTCAGTTCTGGTGTTAAAATCTTAGTTAATGAACCTAGGATGGCCCTGACTTCCTCACTAATTTTTGATTGAAGAATTTGATGTTAATTTCTTGTTTGATAAACTAGTATATGCTTTCTTTATCGAAGATGATCCAAAAACCTATGAAGAGGCCATGAGATCAATAGATGCTTGTTTTTGCAAAGAGGTCATTAAAAGTGAATTAGACTTTATAATGTCTAATCAAACTTGGGAGTTGGTTGACTTACCTAAGGGTAGTAAGCCTATTAGTAGTAAGTGGATCCTTAAAAAGAAGTTAAGAGCTGATGGTTCAATTGATAAATACAAAGCCACACTAATAATTAGAGGATTTGACCAGAAGAAAGGGATTGACTACTTTGAGCTGATTCTCCTATTACCAAGATAGCCACCATTAGGACTCTATTTGCCTTAGCAGCTATACATAGTTTTGTTGTGCATCAAATAGACGTGAAAACAACATTTCTTAACGGTGACTTAGAGGAAGAGATTATATGTCTCAACCTGAGGGATGTGTGGTTCTTGAACACAAGAATAAAGTTTACAAACTTAGAAAATCCCTCTACAGCCTAAAACAGGCCCCTAAACAGTGGAATGAAAAGTTTGACAGTACGATGATACAATATGATTTTGCTATAAACACTTCTGATTCTTGTGTGTATTCTAAATTGATTGGTTCACATTGTGTGATAATATGTCTTTATGTCGAGAATATGTTGATTTTTGGTACTAATCTGCATGTTGTTAATGAGACTAAAAAATTATTGTCTTCTCATTTTGAAATGAACGACACAGGGGAGGCATATGTGATCTTCGGGATTAAAATTAGAAAGACAAATGATGGTTGTTTTTTGTGTTGATCTCATTACATTGAGAAAATATTAAAGAAATTTAACAATTTTGATGGGACTCCGGTGATAATTTCCTATGATCCTAGCACACACCTTAAGAAGAATAAGGGATCTAGTATTTCCCAAACTGAGTATGCCAAAATCATAAAAAGTGTTATGTTTCTTATAAACTATACTCGACTTAACAGTGCCTATGCGTTCAGTAGGTTAAGTCGCTATACTCACAACCCTAGCAAAGAGAATTAGGATGCATTGTTTCGATTACTTAAGTACCAGAGGTACTATGCACTAGTGTTTGCATTTTAATAAATTTCCTACTGTGTTAGATGGATTTTGTGATGCAACCTAAGTTTCTGATAATGATGAAGTTAGCTTTATTAGTGTTATGTGTTTACCTTAGATGGAGGAGCTATTTCATAGAATTCTACCAAGTAGACTTGTATAGCTCGCTCCACCATGAAAGCTAAATTCATTGCTCTTGAGTTGGCAGGTCAAGAAGCAGAATGGTTAAAAAATCTACTAGCAGATATGCCACTGTGGGGAAGGTAACCTATGGCTATTGCCCTTCACTGTGACTCGCAAGCAGCAATCAGAGTTACACATAACAGTGTGTCCAATGGAAAGAAGAGACACATTCGCATAAGATATAGTGCTGTGAAACAGATGCTAAAACATGGTGTCATCTCTTTGGAATATATGAGATCTGAGAGAAATTTAGTAGATCTATTGATCAAAGGCTTGACCAGAGGAATAGTTCTCAAGATGTCGAGGGAGATGGAACTGAAACCCATGGATTGAGATAATAAGGTGGATACCCACTTGTGATTAAATGAAGCCATACTAGTCTCAGTATGCACTACATATCCATTCTTATGGTGTATATTAGTGCTTCTAAGAGGTTGAGCTCTTATGCTTTTAATGGATCCATAGCCCATTGGGCTGGTGCTACTGAGATGCACTTGAAGGATTCATTGATTGATAAGTGTGAGGTTGAGCAAAGTCTTGCTCTTAATAACTCTATATCCATAATGATGGTAGTTGATATTGAGATGGACTTAATGGAATTACCTATGTACATGTGAAGGTGTGACCGCCTTCCATGAGAGACTCTAGGTTATCTCTCTAGAGCACTTATGAGTGATCTTAAAAAGCGTAAGTGAGTCATTGTGGAATACATAGTGACTGTAAGTGGTGATATATGTTGTGGGGGTCTCAACCAAAATCTATCAAGTTTAAGATTCGTTCACTCGATGGACTTGGTAGTTGCTGCACTTCACTATGTATCAATTTAATTGAAAGATATTGATACTTAAGTATCTAACCCCTCCTTTGCCCAGATCGATTCTTCACTAGTGTGTATGCCATTAGTGGGGAATTGTTGGAAGTAATGGCAAAAACTAGCCTCCTCTATTCCTATTCGTTGTCCCACACAGGAGGAAGAGAAGCCCTATTTAGTTTTTATTATTCCCTCCTTCTTGGGTTTCTTGAATTTCTTTGGGCTTGGTTTTAGTAGTGTTATGGGGTGAGGGTGAACACCACACATACGCGCCGCCCGCCCGGCTGGCCCAGTCCAGTCCGGTCCAAGCCGGCCGGGGATGGCATGGCCGTGGTTGTGGTTCGTAAGCTGTGGCCTTTATCTGCTAATTTTTTTGGAGAAAATGTCTTTTAATATTTTCGTCCACCAACGTTCGCTCGAGATTTCTCGCCCATTTTTTCTCCTTAACAGTTAGTGTCCCTAGTGTTTAGCAGCAAGAGTGGTGGCCCTATTTTTTAGTCATGAATTCACTTTGCACCACATATATTCCCTCTTTTTCTCACCTGCAATAGCTCCACTCTACAGTATAAATAGACTGCTCCCCAGCTGCTTCAACTTACACCAAGCATCTCCGCTCCTCTATTCTCCTTCTCTACTGTCTACTGTTCTCTTCTCTGTTCTGGGTAGTTATAGTCTTGTGTGTTCCAAGCTTCTGGTCGTGAGTGTACGCGTTCAACAAGTTAGCTGTGTAAACCTTAGGGAGCGAACGACTATTTTCGATTTGCACCGAGGTCGAGCCGAAATCGCTTTTAAGGCAGTGGTACTCCCATGGCATAACTCCGATTCTCATTCCCTTACCATTGATTTAGCCTTATTTTTCCGACATTTGAGACTTGATAGGTTGAGTTGTGTGAGTTGTGATAGGGGCCAAACTAGCACATTTTCTTAGGGAGGCTCGATTAACAGTAATCTTATGCATTATTTAAGTAGAAGTATAGATAGAACTTACATATATTAGAAGTTCAACTATTAATTATCAACTACAAATAAACACATTACTGGTGGGACAAAAATTCTTGACTTAAATAACCGTCAGCCTGTCGCTTGTAAAACATAGTTGAAAAATAGAAATAGATCTGCACCTAATACCATTCATGTGAAAAGAACAAAAGATGTAAAATTGAAATATATATGAATTAAGGGAAAAACACCTTTTCATTTTAGTGATAAACTTCTTCTTTTCTTTTGTGGAAATCATCAATTGTCACGTGAATAATGAATATCTTGGCAATATCATTCTCAAGATAAACTAGCATATGAGATGTGAGAAAAGCATATTCCATTTTACTACGTAGGCTTGTCTTATTATTTTCGTTCTTAAAAAAGCCCTATCTGTAATCATTGTTGAAAGTGAAAGAGTCACAACAAGGCAACGTAGTCCATTTAACAAAGGATATTCTTCTAATTTTCCAATAGTAGCCAATCCTCTACATAAATCAACCATTGTACTCAAGTTCTGTAGCTTCAGATGTCTTAGAACATTGAGTTTGTAATGTTTTAGTTCATATTTCAAATGTGTTTTCTCCTACTCCAAAAAATCAAAGGCTATGTTGTTTGCTCACTAAATCTACCATTGTATTTAAAAATGATGCTTCATTATTATAGTATTTTTGGTCTCTTGTTTTCGAAGTGATCTATGTATATCAATATAGACAACATCTATGTCTAGAATTGAGAAATGCCATATCATTCATAAAATGACTCCATCTCAAATAAAATTTCCCAGCCCTCATATCTCAACTTTTTAGGCAGTTATTTTGTACTCCTAACTAAGGGTATAGCATTTACAATGTCCTGGGATTTTTACTGTAAAGCTTGGCAAAGTGCATCAATGATTCCCATAATCTCCTTAAGCACATGAAAATGAACACAACTTTAAACAACATTAGAAGTTTAAGAGCATATTTAGCATCTCCTCATTGAGAAAATGAAGATTCTTCCATAGTTATATCACCAAGCACTGAATAAGTATACTATACAGTCTTATAAGACTACATGCTGATTTAAAATGTTAGCTCCATCTAGCATCCCCAAGATGTTATAATGTGCGAATTTGATTAGCACTTATTCTAGTATCCTAATCACCAGCTCTAGCTAAGTGTTCTCATGCAGCCATTTGGTTTATTAATAGTTGGTCATGAAATTTAGAAGAACTAGAAATAATGTTTATAGTGAAAACTACGTTTTGAAAGAAGGTGTATACTTCACATTCTTTGGAGCATTTTCCAAAAGAACAACCACTTGCTCATTATATGATGCTAAGAATTTCAATTTTAAGAACGTTACATTGGTTATTCGAAACATAACTTTCATCATGTCCTCTGAATGCAAATGCAGAAGGGTTGTTGGATGAACAGTGGGATGATTGGTTTTTAATTATACGTGGTTGGCTAAAATCTATTTAGCGCTTTGTTTCTCAATTACCTTTTGAATATGGGATGACTGATTTGTCAAATTATTATATCACTAAACTAGAAAGTTATAAACTGAGTTTGGATCCTTCCTTATATGGTTCAACAGAGCACAATCTTTCCCATTCTTAAATTTTCTGTAATTTTAAAATCCTTTAATAGTGAATATATCTGATCTTGATTTCCAATTGGTTTCTAAGCAAAAACAAAGCAAGGGAAATGATAAATAGCATTAGTTGTAGGTTAATAGTCTAACTAGAGAAAGCTTTTAGCCCAATGGTACAAAAATTAACGCGGAAGGTTTTCGGGACTAGAAGGTGGATATTCATCTCAATGAGGTTGATAGGGACCAAAATCCATATATGCCGTCTGGACTTCATCTTGCTTATTCACAGGATAATTTCAACTTGTTTTTACAAACCTAAATCACTTACTAAAGAGTTCATATTAGAACCACTCACTTCAACTCTTGGACACTTACGACGTGATTCTTTAAGTTCTATATTTGGTGATCCAGGATTTGTGCCAACAATTGGCTCATTAGTTTGAGTGTTGTTATCTTCATGAACATGATCTTTCACATGTTTCATTTAAAAAAAAAAAAACTCTTCGCCAGGGTGCAATTAACCTACATAGAAATATAACTAATTAATTAGTCTGTATTATAAGATTAAGTGAAATACACTAAATGCTACTAATCAATCAACAATTAAAATCAATTGACCATAATCACAAGTAATTAATCATTTAAATCATCAGTTATAATTATAATACATAACTTATTAATTGAGAATGTTATATTGAAGCAACAAGTTAAATTATTTAAAAAGTATTAATACATTGACAATGAAATCAATGGCCAATATTATAATACATGTGTATGCTTTTCCACAAATTAAGAAAAAGAAAATTTACTTGTACATCCATGCCCTACACCTGGAATAGAATCAATAGTTTTGCCCTACATGACCAACACTTCCATGCGTTGCAAGTTAGATTAGAGAAAGTAGGGCTCAATTTATTTATTCCCTGTGCTTAATTATGACCTTTCTGAAAAATTAGATTCTAATTTTCCATCTTAGAATTTAGGGAGAGGAGTATATGAGAGAGAGACTGAGAGAAAATAATAAATTAGTGGCACAATTAACGCATTAGAGTTTGTGGCCTGTGTTTTTGACCATAGTACCATGATGTTTCACATAGTCGACAATAAATACTAGTATTTGATGTGTGTGTATATATATATTGTCTTAAATAAAGATGGATCAAATTGTTTTTTCCCCAAAATCATGGGGCCCCCTGAGTCCGTCCCTTATTCTGCCCCTAAGTGGTGGAGCAAATGAAGGTAGTTGGCAAGATGTGACATGGATGGAGGCGATTTCTAGTAATGCATTGCTGACATATGGTTGGCTTGATAGAGATGCGAGCAACCAATTTGGGAAAAAAATGGAGGGCGTGATTTTAAAAAGATTTCCAAATGATTTTGCAAACCAATTTTGAAAAAATAGAAAATCTATTTTCAAAGTTCATTTTTTTCATTTGTGAAAATGCTTTCTTGGCCAACAAGAGATCATTGGTTGATCTTCTTTAATTTAGAAATTGTCTAATTTAATTTTTTAAATCACTCGACTTCAGCTAGCTTCATATAGTCAAGGTTGATAAAGTCAAATAGAAATTCACACATCATAATCACATTGAGGGAAATTCATACATTATGATAAAAAATACCTAATTCTCTTCTTATAAAAATAAAATTGATTTTCTCCCAAGTGGCTTGGTAAAGATATTAGCTAATTCCAAATTAGTAAGCACAAAATCTAGAAAGATTTACCTATTTACACATGATTGCTTGTGAAATGATGCCTTCAATATAATTGGTTCTTAAGTGCTGTACAAGATTCTTAGTGATACTAACAACATTCTGATTATCACATTTAATAAAAACTTTCTTGTAGTCTAGCGTAAGATCCCTTATCTATTGGCTAATCCATAATGTCCAAGTACAATAAGCTCTAACAACAATGTATACAACCTCAGTAGTGGACAAGACCATAGAGTTTTACTTCTATAAATGTAATGAAACTGGAAACTATCCAAGAAATTAGCAAGAATGTGAAGTACTCTTTCTATCAACCATGTAACACGCATAGTTAGCATAAGAGTACCTACGAGTTTAAGTTCATCACCTCTTAGATACCATAGACCAAGTTCCTTGGTTCCAATAAGATATTTAAGTACCTTTTTCATAGCTTTGAGGAGAGATTCCCTAGGGGATAATTCGAATTTTGCACATAAGCAGACACTAAACGTGACGTTAGGCCTGCTTGTGGTTAAGTTAACCAATCACACCTCTGTGTACCTTTTCATGGATTGACTTACCTCTTGTATCAATGTCAAACTTACAGTTTGAGGCTATTGGAGTCTGGCATGCTTTGTACTATCAAGGCCATATTTCTTTAGAAGCTCCTTGACATACCTCGCTTGATTGAGCAAGATGCCATCATTATATTGCTTGATTTGTAGTCCAAGAAAGAAAGTCAACTCTCCCATCATACTTATTTCGAATTTCCTATTCATGAGCTTTAAACATTCCTTGCACAAGGATTCATTAGTACTGCCAAATAATAGAGCATCAATATATATTCGCATAAGTAAGGAGTGATTCCGGTTTGTTTTAAGGAATGAGATCTTGTTAATTTGTCCTCTTTTAAAATCATTTTTGAGTATAAACTACTAAGCCTTTCAAACCAAGCTCTAGGAGCTTATTTCAATCCATACAAGGCTTTATGAACTTTGAAAACGTGGTTAGAACAATATGGAGTTTTCAAAACCAAGGATTTAGTCAACATAAACATCTTCTTACAAAGCCATGTAAGAATTCACATTTTAAATCCATTTGATATAATCTGATGCCCATGAAAGATGTAACAGCGGAAAAGATTCTAATGGCTTTAGCCTACAACTAGGGTAAATGTCTCCTCATAGTCAATTCTTCCTTCTTGGTTGTAGCCCTTTGCCATAAGTCTAACCTTCTTCCTGAGCACATTCCCATAATCCTTTAGCTTCTTCCTTAAGAGCCATTTGATTCCAATAACTACATGGATCTTAGGTTAGTTGGTCAAGGACCAAACTTTGTTTCTATCAAATTGGTTGAGTTCTTTTTGCATAGAAATTGTTGAGTTCTTTTTGCATAGCTCAGGTCCAATCATAGTCTATAAAAGCTTCAAGTGGGCTCTTAGGTTCTATAAGAAAAATAAATGCAAAGAATGCTCATAAATTTCTAAGAGGAGAACGACTCCTTACACCTGAGTTGGTATCTATAGTGATGTTGTTCCTAGGGTTATTTGCAAGGAACCTACAACTTCTTCTTAGTTCTATAAGGTTCTGATAAGTGCTAGCTTCCTACCTCGCTATTTTTCTTATTTTGGAATTTTCAATGATCTCAACTTTAAAGGCCATCGCTATTTTCTTTAGGTTGATTCAAATCACCCTAAGGTGGGCTCTAAGCAGTAGCTTTATTGTAATCAACTACCTCTTCTTCATATATTCATATCTATTCAGCTTTAGATCATTGAAAGATGTTGTGGTCATTGTACCGTCATTGTTTTCATTAAACACTTAGTGGATGCTTTCCTCAACCACTTTCCTTCTCTTGTTATATAACCTGCATGCTTTCTTTTGTTGAAAGTATTTAATAAAATGCCTTTATCACTCCTTTTGTCAAACTTACAAGGTTCTCCTTGCCATTATTATGGATGAAGCATTTGTAGCCAAATGCTCTCAAGTATGAAATCTTAGGCTTTTTGGCTATGAGTAGTTCATAAGGAATTTTCTTTAAGATGAGTTTGATTATGCATTTGTTAAGAACATAGTTGGTAGTGTTCACAACCTTGGCCTAGAAGCACTTTGGAAGATCATTCTCATATGGTATTGTTGTAGCCATATGTTCTAAGGTTTTGTTCTTCCTTTCAACCATCTTTTGTTGTGGAGTACTTGAAGCTGAGTAATGATGTGTTATGCAAAGTAGATAATAGAAATCAATAAGTTTTCTCTTGAACTCAGTTCCATCATCACTTTTACCAACTAGAATTGGTAGTCCTTGAGTCTTCTGTATCTATCTACAATTGGCAAATACTTTAAAATTATCTATTTTGTCTTTCAACAACAACACCTGGGTAAATTTGGAATAATCATCAGCAACTTGCACATATTTACTAGCACCAAGACTTTTCAGCCTAATAAGATCACAAAAAATCCGTATGCAACAGTTTAAGAAGTCTGAAAATTGAAATAGTTTCCAGGGCCTTGAATGAAGCCCTAACTTGTTTTTCTTTGTCACATGCACTGCAAACTTGATATTTATCATATTTGTGTTTAAGAAAACATCTTACCAATTATGCATGGATAATTTTTCAAGAGTATACATGTAGCATGACCTAATCTTCTATGCCACAAACATGCATTATCATTGGTAGCTTTAAAACATACAATAGGTTTGGAGTCAACATGATCAAGGTCAATAACATACATATTACTAGATTTAAATCTAGATAAATTTTTTTTCCCCCAATTTCAATGCCACAGAAATCACATTAGGCATAGTTGAAGGTCGCTTTGCTTCCTATTTCACACATTTAAGAGATGTAAAAATTGAATTGAAGACCATCAACTAGGTAATATTCTCAATTGGGTTAAAAGGGTCTTTACCAACCTCTTAACTCCAATGATTCTACCACTTGTTTTGTCTCCAAAGGTTATATTGCATTGATCAGATTGTTCAAGTTTAGGGAACACTGTTGCATCGCCAGTTATGTTGTTTTAGTATCCAGCATCCACGTACCATAAATTAATGTTAGACCTGAAGCATATCTGTAAAAAATACATCATACCTTTCTAATTTTCTTGATAGGAAATATGTGTACATGATCTATCGTTGTATTCAAGGGCCTTGTACCCTTAGGTACCTAAACCAGAACAAATTCTTCCAGTGCGATTCTTACGATGCTCAAAGTTTCGTTAGCACTATCTTTGTTTAGACTAACTTTGGTATCCCTTCATCAACCATGAACAACTAGAATGTTTTTAAGGAAACGTTTCAGGTGCCTTAACTTCTCTAACCTTCACGAGGAAGTTTCTCTTTGGCAAAAATATTTTAGTATGATTTTCTCTTGTTGTTGGGATCATATTTGAGGCCCTTTTTTGGTAAAGGATGAACACTGAAGTCCAAGTAATCTATCCAAGCTATCTTGTCCATTTATGAGTTTTGATACAGATTTTTAAAATCATCACAATGAACTTTTGGCCTCTCGCCTCATTAAGCTTACTAGTTAGCTTACACTTAGAGTTGGGAAACTGGTCGGGTTGGGTCGACCTATTTAATAAACATATCAATGTCGTGTTGGCCTTGAAAATAGCTTATATTTGCTCAAAATTGAAAAATAATAAGTTTTCACACTACATGATCAAATCGTGTTGACTTCGTGCTGAAATCGTTTGGTTCGTTTAGGGTTAGTTTTGTGTTTCTCTCAGTAACTTCGAGTCGAGTTCGTTTATCGTGTTGCGTTAGACTTTTCCAACTCTAGCTTAGAGTTGAGTTTGTATATATGCTCATTCTCATTTTTCCACCTGTATAATTCTTCCTTGAGAGTTTCAACTTCATTTTCACAATCATTCCACTTCTCATAAAATTCATCATAGAGTTCAACATACTGCTTGTTTTCTTGTTTAAAGATTCGCATTTTTTTGTAGTAATGAGCACATTCATCTTGGAAGCTTTATTTCTCATATTCTAAAAAAGCAATTTTCTCATTAAGGGACTTAATCTAAGAAAGATACTCTTCTTTAGCATTTGAATCATAAACGATAATCTCAATTAAATCATCTTTACACATTTAAGAGAAAAGAAATTTTGCCTACTTAGTGGAAGTTCCTTGAGCTTCGTCGAGCACTAATTTATAATATTTTGAGAATTCGGCTCTTCTATTTCGTTGTCATCTGCTATGAAGCAAAGGTTGGTACCTTCATATCCTTCACTCTTACTATAACTGAAGTCACTGTCACTCTATACAACTACCAAATCCTTTTTGCCTTTTCCCTTAAATATTTGTTCTTTTAATTAGCTTTCTTTTTCATGAATGGGCAATCGTTTATCATGTCCCTGGTTGATCACAACCAGAGAAGACAATACAGTTAGAATCCAGGTTTTGAGAAGAGGATTTTATATCTTCACTGTCTTTTGAGGATGACCCTTAGTGAAGCCTCTATAAGTCAAAGTTCTTCTAGTTGAGCATTTTGTGGAAGCGTCAGGCCATGATGACAATCTCATCCTTAGATTTTTTAGAATCAGGATCATCTTTACTTTCAAAGTACTTGACAACAACTTTCAAGGCTATCCTTTTGTCTAAGGATTTTTCTTTCTCTTCTTGGAGGTGGATTTCATAGTAAGAAGTTTTCCTACTAGATCATCTAGCCTAAAGGTCCTCAGATGTGATGCCTCTTCGATGGCGATTGCCTTAGTTCACTTTTGGTTGCTTAGTAGATTCCTCATAAAATTGCTCATATTGTCTTCATTTGAGCAGACTCTTACATGAAACTTAAGGTTGTTAATGATGTCGGTGAATCTAATGTACATCTCCATAACACCTTCACTTGGAAGCCTCTTGGAAAACTTATATTGGTGTACATAGATGCTTATCTTGGATTCCGTACCTTGACTTGCGGGTTCATAGGTGGTCGGTATCACACAGCTTTTTAGCTATTTCACAAGAAGAAATTCTATTAAAATCTTTTGCATCTAAAGCATAGTATAAAGCACTAAGCGCCTTGTAATCTTTCCACACTTTTTGATGCTCTTCAGGGGTGTACTAATTGATGACCTTCTCCAACTCTTATCTGCTACTAGTGAGCATAATTCGAATAAGAGCCCTTCACATAATTTTCAATAGCTCACAATCTTAATCCATTAGCCAAATCTATATAAGTCTCTTCCAATAAGCAAAGTTAGATTCCGTAAATAAAGGAGGTTTAGGTAGAGATCTAAGTTGATTGATCTCAACCATTTTTGAGGATGACATTGATCTTTACTCACTTGATGATAAGTCACTAGGTTAGCTCTTTTACCTATTATTCACCCTATGTAAACTGAGTCACCCTAAGGGAAGTTGAATAGGGTACACCAAATAATTGCAAATATAAATTTTATGCACAAATTATAGAAAAAGATAGAACCTCCAGGACGCTGAGCAAATAAATGAAGGAAGTTGAACATAAAGATCAAGGTAGTTGGGCAGCATGAGTGAATAATAGAATGTAAGACATGTAGATTCTGTTAATGAGCTCCATGTGTCCAACTGTGCTAGGTGGTCACCTAAGGACCCTTTCTTAGGATTCTACTAGCTTGTATTAATCTTCTTTGAGATCACACGACCAAGCGTCCACCAAAGCCCTTGAAGACAACACATACTCTTTAAGAATATCTTGAAGTAATTTCTCCTAAGTCCCCACTTAGGAAGGATGACTCTCCAAATGAGCCTTCTTACCTACAGGTAGGATTCTTCTAAGACTCTTATCTCAGAGAGAATCTTAAATGTGTGTACAAAGATTACAATGATTTTTAGTTGAATTACTCAAGAGTACAATAACACTTAAAATGAAAATTGAGCTGTATGTGTTTACATGTTGCATACTCTTATTTTTCAGTAAGGTCTTCTATTTATAAGCATTCAAAATCATACCGTTGGAGGATGCTAAAGGAAGTAGTTATTGGATTCCAATAAAATATTTCATTGATTCTTCTCTCTAATGGGTACAGGTTGGTTCAAAGGCCTTGACTGACATTCATATTCTCAACAGTTGGTCAGTCTTGTCTTGGCTTCTTCCAGATTGAAGAGGATCCCTTAAGCCTTTATTTAACGTGCTAACTATTGCATTCCTCATTTGATAAGGAAAATGAACTTCTTTTCTAGCTTTGATGTTGGCACTTTTCATTCTTAGCAAGGTTATTAAGGTTATCCTTTTGATAAAATGCTTTTGGCCCCTTGCTTGATTTGGAATGCATTTGAAACTTCTTTCTTTATATACAAAGTATAACCAACTGTCAAGTAGTAAAAATCCACTAGATTAATATTACCTTGATGATTCATCACATGAAGATTAGTATGATAATTTAGTTAATTAAATTCCAAATAATTTAATTAGCAAGATTTAGCATATGTGAGACAACATTACTTTTAAAGAGAGATAACATAGCCAAAATTTAAGCAATTGATAGACAAATTGGTACAAGAATTTCTGTTATGTTTACCCATCATGAAATTGCATATAATTAAATTATTTTAATTGTATTAATCAAATACAAAAATTCCAAGTTTAAAGTAGTTGAGTAGATAATAATAAATTTCATTTTTTTGGGGTTAAATCAAGTTTTGGGAATTTCTTAATTGTAACCGTTGTCTATTTCTGACATGCCCATCAAGGCACTTGACAGTGTCAGTCTAAGGTAGTTGAACTTAAGCTTTTAGATAGTTAATGACCTAGGAAACTTGGCATGATAGTTACTCAAGATCATTTAAGCACAAAGGCAGAATATAAGCAATCACATATTTATGATCAAGTGACTTTTAACTAATAAAAATGTGCCTCGAAATCAAAACAAATAATATCATATAAAGCATATAGTCACTTCAAATTGAGTGGACTCCTCATATTCTACACATTCACATCTAATAGTCTAGGATTCTCATCAAGAACGATGAAGATAATTGGATTAGTTCGCACCTGTGGTCGCATCATGCCGGCATGGATTGCAAGTTGGAAACTAGTTTTATTTAAAAATTATTCATGTGTTAAGGACAAGAACCACCAAACTTGGATTTTAATTTGTAGATTGGCTATGAACCACAAAGTACCCTCACTAACGCAAGCTAACCTTCTTGCTAGTCCTTAATGTCATTTGAGCATTGTAGTCATTAGCCACCAATGCCGCTAAAGTTGACACAAACACAAAAGATGGAACCTCCAACCTCTTATTGACTAAACTCTAGCATTTCCTTCCTAGCCCACTTGTCTTTGGTGGTAGAGGCAGTGGTAGTGATGGTGATTAGTAGTCTCAGGTTTAGTCGCATTGTAATTCTTCTAGCGCCCTTTTCAAAATATCCAAGGATCTACACCATCTTGCTCAGTGGCAAATGATTGGCCTACTACTCGCCACTGCCGCACTCTCTCTACTCGAAGGTCTCTCTCTCTCTCTCTCTCTCTCTCTCTCTCTCTCTCTCTCCCCCCCCCTTATTGTGTTAAGAACAAGGGGCCCTCCCTTTTTTATTTGTCGTGATAAGGAAAGAGGTTCCAGCCCCTATTCTTTTCTACCCCTTATCTTTTCATTTACCCTTATTTAATACAATTGGAAACTCTTTAATCATTTTTTTAAAACATGGTTAAATGAAATTGGGTTATGTTAATCCTAGCAACTAGCAAAAGAAGTAACCCTCTGTTGTTAAATATTTTAAAGGGTAACCCAATTAAATTACACTTAAATATGCCTAAGCTTTCAAGCTAGTACAACAAAACTCATGGTCATTACACACTCCAAGTATATCAAGGAACTGCTTGACCAACTCAACATGACAAACCGCAAGCATGCCAAGACACTTATGTCCACTACTTGCAATCTTGATGTAGATTATCTGGAAAGCCAATCTCTAAGAAGATATATAGGGGCATGATTACACCATACATCACGTTAAGTGTCAACCTTTGCGTTGCTGTAAAAAGGATACTTAGATATCTGTCAAGGACCCTGAACCTAGGTCTTTAGTGCGCAAGAGGAGGCAACTTCAAGCTACCTAGGCACTCTGATGCTTACTATGCAATATATAAATTAGATAGGTGGAGAACATTAGTATCATGCCAATACGTTGGTCAGTCACTTGTTTATTAGTACTCTAACAAGAAAACCTCAGTGTCTTTATCCTTAGTTGATGTAAAGTACTTCACAGCTAGAGCATGTTGTGCTTATCTACTCTAGATGACTCGACAATTCAAAGGCATTAGAATTAATAACACAAAAGTACCTCTAAGAAGTGACAACATAAGTGCAACCAATATTACCGAGAATTGTATTAAGCACTCAAGGATAAAACACATTGAAGTGAGAAGGTTGGAGAAAGCCCATTGAAGTGAAATCAACATAAGTGGAATCACTATTACCTTTAAGACGTGTTGAAAAACAAAGGCAGTTCTAACAAACTCGACAATCCCACACTAGAGAAAACAACTCTATGGGCCATAAGCTCGAAGCATAGGGTTCTCATTCATTAACTTCAACTCCAATGATAGATGACATATATATTGCTAAATTTTCTGAATAGCCAAGATGGTTGGCACACACGACCATTTAGAGCGGCTAGACTATATGCAATGCATGAACTCAAATGTAAGATTTATACATGCTCTAAAGGACTTATAAATAAATTACTTTCATTATTTAAATCATGAACCAAGATATACATACATACATTCCACGTATAATATATTAACAAGAGAACCTAAGAGGGACCATTTTAATTCCCATAAGCCAATAACTACACATGCCTTTCAAGAAGAATTAGACCAGGAAAAAAAAGGGAAAAAAGATGGGGTAAGAAGTCCATGCCCTCAATAGGTAATCCACATTCCAAAAACAAATAGTTTTCTATACAATAAGTAAATATGGTAGGCACAAGGCTTTATAAATAGCATAACATGAAAACACATTACCATTCAATAGGTTAACTGTTGGCTTGAATGTGTGTGAATTTTCAATGTCAAAATAGTAGCTACAAGCACAGAGCCTATCGCTATAGCAATTGAGGTTGTCTCCTCAGGGACAGTAAGATTAGGCCATGAAATTCTAATCTAAAATAAAGTTAGCTAGCTAATAAATATCAACTAAATAACAGTAAGTAGAATCAAATGAACTACACTACATGTTTTAACTTTCTAAGCAACCATTGCAAAAAGAATAAGGTCAAAAGAAATGAATGGAACAAATAACAAAAAAAAAAAGAATTACCTCTAGGATAACAAAAATCATTGTCCAAACTTGGATTGTTATTTAGTGCTAATGACAATAAAAAAAATGAAAGTAGAAATAGCTAAGCCAGCAAGCAAGGACCTAGTTGATATTAGAATGCAACTCATCCATCATCTAGCAACCAAAGAATGCTTGGATGACCTAAAATAGAGAATCAAAAGAAAAGGAATCTTGGGATTCCTAACTCTATGAGCTCAACCCACTTCATTAATGGAGTTCACATTGGCAACTAGCAAAAATCAAAATAAGAAGGGAATAGGTGAAATAGACACTAGTGAAGGGAAGCCATGGACATCCCTACCCATTCAAAGGCTCAACCCGAGCCTCAACTAATGGAGGAAAACTGAACACCAAAGCTCAGTAAAGTCACTAAAAACTTAGAAAATGAAAACCCAGTTAATCCTTTAATCTTAACTAGAGGGGAGAGGGTTGAGACAAAAAGAAACAATGGCACAAATCTGAGCAAAATTAGAGCTCAAATCAACGAAATAACCATCAATCTCAAGCGATAATAAAAAAATCCAAAACCGAACATCAAATTTGAATAGAAATAGAAAAAGAAAAACATCCTAGATGCATTCAAGCAGCCATAGTACTAATCAAATAACAGAGCAAGACTAGAGTCAAGAATCAACAAATTCATGCAACGCAAATCCAGAACCTCTAAATTTCAACTCAACACTTGAAGATTTGGTAACGAATTATAGAAATTAGCAATTCTAAACCTTAAATCAAGCTGGAACAGAGAGGAATGGACAGGAAAAATAAGATCATAATAGAAAATTGAAACTCTAAAACCTAAAATTTCTATTCGAGAAGTACTCTAAAACTAAGCTAAAAATTAAAACATAAAACTTATGTAGCATCTAAATCGCCACTCCCTTACTTTTACAGCTCTTTAATTGCATGCAGGCCATTTGATGGAGGAGGGTGTTTTGGGGGGGGGGGGGGGGGGGCCTGATTCAGTGATCACGGTGCACGAAAGATGGTGGCGCATGACTAGGATTGTAGAGCGAGCACGATCGTGCCATGAATCATAGTAGAGATGTTTATGAAGATGCTGCTAGTTGATGGTGCTAAAGAAAATAAAAACGATGAGGGGGTTTTCTTTGGGTTTGTGTTTTGGGAGAGAGAAAATGAAAGGGGGGCATGAGTGGCACGTGAGATAAGGGGTGCCGCTAGGGTATTTATTTAGTTTTTATCTTCTTTATTTCTGCATTCTTGGCTTTGGTTTTGGACCGTGGTATGTGAATATTTAGGCTGCAACTCCCATTTTAGTTTTTGGCTCAATGTTTACCGTTTCTCACGAATTGCTTCAGTTTCTGATTTTTCTTTTTTGTATTGTTCTACTAAGTAAATAACACACAAATAAAAGTTCTAAAATAATAATTATTTTGAGCCATAATCATATGTTAAGGAGTATAAAAATACATGATTTCTTGGCTAAATAATAAACCAATGGAGAAACATGAGCATAACCTCATCCAACCCTAGCAGTTCAGTAGCACCCATAAAGTAGTTCCATAGAAATTGAAGTGGCAACTTCAATATAACCTTCAGTGTTATCAGAATGCAGTTCAAAATAGTGTTTTACATAGTAAATGTGTTAATTCATGCAAAGTTTAAAGCCACTTCATGGTGAAGAAATAATTCTTTATCAGTTAAAATTGCTTTGGAAGCTAAACACTTTTTGCAACGCTAGTTTTCTAATCGTTCTTGTATCTAATTGTTTAAAAATACATAAAACAAGTCACATATGCTAGTTTTAAAGTCATTTTGCAAAAAAGGAGGTCATTTCTGATCCAACTTAAGATGCCTTTATAAGCTATTGCCTTTCCTTAAATAATAGTCTGATTTAACTATTAAATAATCAGATTACTCAGTCTAGTTAAGAGAATTTTTAGGGCATGGAATTTGCCTTGTAGCACTTACATTGGAAGCTATGACTTTTTACATTCCGAGGAGCTCCTAAGGTTAAAAGGGCCCATGCCTTCATTAGGATAATGATTCACTTGGACTGTACATGCATATTAGGGCTCCTGATCTATTTGGCGTCCTTCGGTATACTCTCAAGATCGAGTCCTCTATAGCACTAGCCTTCTAGCCCATAAAACATTTCAAACTATACAAACTGCTTTGGAAGACTTAAAGAAGCATAACATGCTTTCAAACCTTTCATTCAAATATACACTTGACAAACTCAATTTGTTTCACAATAGTCAGTTAAATGAAGGCCATAGGGATCGAAAGATTGTTAAGCAGCTTGGAATTCGATTAAAACAACATAACCTTAAGTGAGTTAGTGATTCTCAATGAAATGCACATCTTTCACAACCTTTGAATCACATCACAATACTGCTGGCAAGATGATGCTTTTATCAAAGCAATTCTTTTGAAAACTCAATAAAGCTCAATTAGCTGCGTGACACTCTTGGTTAAAACCACAAATATTGCCCAATTCTAACTAGTTGAATCTTAACCCACTCAAACCAACTAACTAATAAAATTACTTTTATCTATGCAAATGAACTAGTGTGTGAAACATACAACTTTAATTCAAATCACAACCCATAAATATGAACAAAGGACACACTTTTATCAAAACAGTGCTGCAAGCCTCACTTAAGGCTCACTCATTTTCAATTTAAATTACTACTCATTAAGGAATTATAAAGCAACATGTACATCAATTCAACATCATTAACCAAAGTTTAAATTTACTCAATTGTAGTTTAAAACATTTTCAAGTTTGGAGGTTAATATGAATCCACTTTTAAGGAGCCAAACTAAATATGGCTAATAGCGCACCTTTAATTAAAAGAATTGGGTAAATTCTATTTCAGCAATTTTGCATCAATTACAATTACATAGAATATCACCAAAAAGGGGGTTAAGAATAGAACTAAGGTGGTTCTGATGCTGACACATTCACAAAGTCGGTCCAACGATAGATCGATAATTGAACTGATAAGTAGCTCCCCATCGTGTTCTGTCCAAGATGGTATCACATACCTATAAATTTTTCTGTAGTGGTTATAATGCTACTATACTAAATTCAAACCCCACAACCTATGTTTGTGGTACCCTAATTAAATTAGTCATATTTGCTCACATGTAATTCATATTATACATGAAAACAACATGATAAACACAAAACAACCATCATCCTCAAGTACTCCCTTGACTGAGTTTTTCTTCCTCTTTCTTGTAACCATCCAAACATCAACCTTATATGTGAACCATATAAATTGTACAAATTCTTAACCTAATAAACTTAGAATTTTCATCCTCCAAAATGTAATTTAATCATATGTAAGGAAACCTCAATCAACTAAAGAGTCTTAGGAGTTGAAATTACTAGTAGTTTGAAAATAGAGACTACCCATCTTGAGATTGGAACATTGGATAGAGTAGACTGAAGGTTGAAGGGGAGAGATACTTGATTGAAGGCCTTGGCTTTTGTTGGTGTAGTTTTTTGGAAGTGAGAGTGAAAGGTTTGTCGTTCCTTGGGACGGTGTTAAAATTGAGTCACTTGTTATGCTAGCCTAAATTTAACCTAAGGAAAGCAATAACCATGACTAAATATGATTAATTAAACTAATTACTTACTAATTCTAATTAAACATACTTAATTAAGCTAATCCATAATGTAGTGTAGTCAACATAAGACATCATTCTAACTAACAATAGACTAACAAAATATCTAATTCAACTAGAAAAGCATTAGATCTTCTAACAATGAGAAGAGAGAGAAAATGGGAAGCTAAACGATCTATCAATATAGGTTAGCCTATATTGTTGGAGCAAATGGATGGAATTTATGGATTGACTTCTGCTTATTCACTAATCTAGCCTGGCTAATTCTAACCTTATCGATAACTAACCAAATATTCAACTTTTCAAAAGTGGGTTTTGAAACCCTAACTTGAATGAAGAAATGGAGATTTGAGATAAGAAAGAGACAGATTAAAAGTACAGAAAGGAAAGAAAATAAGATTCAAAAGTGAACAACACCATTAAAGCATGAAATAAACCTAACGTAAGAAGATTTGAATGCTAGAAGAGAAGAGTAAAGGAGAGAGATTGAGCAAAATAACTATTTAATTGAAGAGCTTGAAGAACAAATGACATTGAAAGAGAATCAGATACTTGTAATTAATACTTATAACTTGGAATATGGCCACATTAGCAAAATTAAGCACTAATCTACTCTGAAGCACTACCTTGAGACCCTAAAAACTAAGCTACCTTACTTTAGAACCCAGTTGATTTCACAAATGGAGGTAAGGGAGTTTAAATAGGCCTCGAGTCAGTGAACTTGACACAATCTTGTCTTGTGGCATGGGCTAACCATGCCAAGTTTCTAGATTACTGGGCAAGAATAGATCCAAACAAGGTTTTGCACGGTCATGCCATTCAGCACAAGCAACCGAACCAAATTCTTGGATTGTTCTTCTTCCTTGTTTCTCTGGCGGTTTTTGCACTTGTTGACCTAACCTTGCTTTATGGTTATCCTAGGTTAATGTGCACAACTTTCAGCACATTTACACCATTATCGGTCATTTCAATAATTGTATTTTATGATTTATTAGCTACAAAACCAATAAAATACTAATAAATAACCTAATTTCCAATTATTATGAGTGAAATCTAGGTAGAATAAGGTATAAAACTCACACATATTGAGCTCGAATAGCTTTCCTCTTTTCTCTTTTTTCATGCTCTGCCTTGCACCTTTGCTCCCTTTGCTTCTCTGATTCTGTCATCTTGTTGTCTTCCTTTCTTTCTACCCCTTTGTTCTTCGTCTCTCTCTCACACACTTTCTTTTTATCTCTTGCTTATAGCCAGGTGTTTGGGTGCTAGAGGTGTGTAGAATAGAGGTTTTGAGAACTCTATTTTACCCCTATTTACTATATTATATTCTTGTTCTTCTTGTGCTTTTTCTTGTTCTCGTCTTCTTATTCTTCTTCTTCCTTATCCTCTTGTTCTTGTTTTCTTCTTCTTCTTCTTCTTCTTCTTCTTCTTCTTCTTCTTGTCATGCTCCTTCTTTTTTCCCTTTTTTTGTCGATCTTGCTTTTTGCTTCATTTGTTTTGCCTTAAACCCATTGAAAGAAATGGATTGGGATTTAATAGCTTGCTTAGGCTAGCACAGCAGCCAATTTTCATACTTAGCTTGTGCTAAAGTTAGTTAATCTCTGATTGTAATTTCCATTGAAAAAATATGGTGGGAAATTGCCCTCTATTTTCCCACTACTGCATTTTTCTCATTACTTTCCAACTGTTACATTTTCAATTGAAAATTTCTTACTACATTCCCATTGTTCTCAACCACCAAATGCTTTTATTTTTGTTTTAAATTTTTAAGTCATTTCCCATAAATTTTCAAATTAAAGCTTTATCTATATATTACTTTCTTATCAAAATACCCCTTAAAATTTCCACAGCTAGTCATTTCTCCATAATTTCGACGTGAAAACCTTCACCCTTATTAACTCTTGAAAAAAATCTCATTGGACCACTCCTAGTAAAAATAAAAATAAATGTCCTGCCCAGTTTTTTGACACTTTTTTGTATTCCATCATCTCTAAGACTCCTTCATGCCCTTCCTCACGTGAAATCCTAGTGGGTGTAGCCTCCTTATCGCTAGCTTTTGCAGGTCATCAGAATGATGGCTCTCATGGGTATAGTTAGTTCAGCTCGCTCACTCTGCATATAAGTAATTAGACACGCGCGCACACACACACACACATTGATTTTGCCTAAATATAAACCCTAACATTGCCAATCTATGTTTTTGCTTCTGTGTAGCACATTTTACTGATGATCTAGCATTGTTCCGATGAAGGTATTTGAAGGAGTTAATATATCAAATTAAGCGTAAACAGATTTACCTTAATCCTATAGGGAAAGATGATCAAACTTTGGCTTTGAATCAATGGTAGAGGATGGAACTTGGAAAACCTTCATAATCCCAAAGCCAAAGAGCCCTAGGGTTTTGTACAGAAAACTCACTTTAGAAAACCCTCGGTGTTTCTTATGTGTTTTTCCTCTTAGACTTGTTCCCTTTTATATTAGGTGGACCTGTGAAGGAACTAGGGTTTCTTAGGTGGCTAAGCTGTCAATTTGTTATGTGGATTGGGCTCGCACCCTTTATGGGTGTATCACGCTCTAAGTGCCATATGTCGCACTTACACATACGGGGCTGTTTATTTCCACCTTAAGGGAAAATATTTTTCTTATATTTCTACACAATATTCATACTGGACAAATAGGCCATGTGACCAGCATACTTGTGAGAGATCTATGTTGTACATCTATTAAGAATATATAGGCTCTAGTTGCAAACCACGCATAAGTAGTTGAAACAATGCAAGTACCCTAGATTGTTTCAATCTTATTAAGGTGTCTCATTTTAATCTCATCAAACCATCATATTTCATATTCAAAATTATGACCCATATGTCATAACTGGTGTATCAGTGAATAGATCTACAACCATTTCCTTTGCAGGAAAGTACGTTACATTCACTCTCTTTGTGTGCCACTACGTCATTCACAAAATTGAACTCTATGTCCAATTAGTTTGGTCTTATGATAATATTTAGGGTTCTTAGCACGTGTGATTATAACCTGCCCCTATAAACTATTACTAGCCAATAATCCAAGTACCTCCTTAACCAAATGGACTCTTACACTTTTAAGGATACAACCATAAACTTTTCTTATAACAAGGCAACATATGATTAGTTCTTGCCACTTTAGCACCAATACTAAGTTAGAAGACATATTTAGAGGTTCATTTCTCTTCTAAACCAGCCACAGTCAAGACTATTACACCCTTTTTGATGCAAGTTGTTGCCTATGTGCCAAAAGTGCATAATTGAAGGTTCTGTTTAGGTACATCATGACTTAACTGTATGCCACTATGCTTGTCTCAGGTCCAGTTGATGTCTATTTAAAGATACCAAGTCTACTATGCACCATATCATACATCATACTTCTAACTACACCTAAGAAAGCAAGTTCTGCTTATTAGTTCTTTTCTAATAGAGTGTGGACACATTTTGCTATAAGGCCTCACCTTATTTGATGTGAGTAGTAATAAGGTCATAGTTGTTCATATTTGATTATTCAAACACCTTTGGATCTCATTCTCTTTAGGCAAAAGAATAACCTCTTTGAATATTTTCTTGAAAACTTTATTTCAAGAACATATGCTACTTTACCCATATTAATCGTCTAAAAGTTAGATGATGACAAGACCTTTTGCCTTACTTAGTAACTCTATACCATTTCTAGCTATTAGTAAGTCATTCACATATAATGACGGATCTTTTGGTATCAATCATAGTGTAGCCGCTAGAGATAACCACACTATAAAAACAAGTATACCAATTCGCTGAAGAGACTTTAAAATCACAGTTGACCTCACATGTCCACAAACCTCATGTCTGTGACCGTTTTCAGTAGAACTTCACTTAATTCCCTTTGAGATTGGTATTTGCACATCTATATGATGTGACTTTGGGTCCAAAGTAACAATAATAACTATATAACAGGTTCAATTAGGATAAATCACACAATAAGAGGGGGAAAAAAGTCTTTGTACTTGGTCTCATCTTATTGTGTGTACCCTTTTGCAACAAGTTTGAACTTTATGTCCATTATGCCATTAGCCTTACAATTTAGGAACTGATTTGTTCTCAAATCACTTTGCATCCTTCTAAAAGGTCAACTAGCTATCTCCTTCACTTACTCCATTTTGTTTCCATTCCCTTAATCCATTTGTCCTTAAAAGGGTCAAAAAAAGTGTCTTTGCACACTTCCATTTTATAGGCATGATGCGAAAGGTTTATGTACCTCATTGGCTAAAAGGCATTGGTGAGTGCTTTCTGATAGCTATGTGTTAGCAGAGATTCATATAATCCCAAATCGTTCCTCATTGGATCGATTTTACTCCTACTCTATCCAAGACCAATCGTATTACTCCCATTTGGAACAAGAATAGGATCACTTTCATTCACTCTTGATGATGAAGGTGGACTTTGATGATGAACTTATTCATCATTAATTAAATTCCTTCCACTCGAATGAACGGATTCGATTAAGCCTAGATTAATTTTACTCCCACTATAACCAAGACCAATCATCTTACTTCGACTTAGAAAAAGAATATAATCACTTTCATTTGCTCTTGATGATGAAAGTGGAGTTTGATGATAGATGTATTCATCATCAATTGAAATCCCTCCACTCGAATGAAGGAATTTGATTCGACTTAGAGGTTTAACAGAGATAAGTCTTACCCTATCTCACCCTTCTTTGGAAATTAATTCTTTAGAATGTAATATATTTTGGGTTAAATTTTTGTTGCACTCCCACTAGCTTACACCACGATGAATAAAAAGAACTTTCAAGGCTAGACTATCCTATAAGGATACTATTCGTTCCCTTTTGGCTCTTCCATAGTAGGGTTTGTGCTTATGGGTTATATACCCTGAGGTCCGAAAACTCTCAAATTAGGCTTCAATCCATAACTCGTATAGAGTTATAACAACTTAATTTACAAGCACAAGGGCCAATATTTTAGATTGCAACAAAAGGAGATCTCCTTAATATCAAAATTTTATGCAATTGTTGAACATACCATATCAAGGAGCATTATATTTCCTTTCTGCAGAACAACATTTTGTTGTAGACTTTTAGGGATAGTTAGCTAGTAACTATTCCCTTTTCATCATAATATCCACTAAATACTACCAACAAATATTTCATAGTGATTTGGTCTTTGAGGCCTTAACTTCTTGGGTTCAATTTGATTTTAAACCAAACTCACATGTTTTCTAAAGCAATTTATCACTTCATACTCATCTGAGGTCAAATAAAGAAGTCCAAATCAAGTGAAAATGTAATGAAACATAGAAGCTATATGCCTTATTATCACATTTATCTGACCATATATGTTTAAAAGAATTAACTGCAATGGAAATCAGGCTCTTAGTGACCTTTCTAAAATGAAACAGTTTTCTTATTTCTTTTCGTACCAGACTATGTTCACAAGTGGGTTAGTCCACTTATGTTTGTTAACAAATTTTATTTTGTCAGCTCTTGCATATATATGCTTTTGACCCATATGGCCTAGTCTACCATGATAAATAAACATTTCACATCATAATAATAATGCGAATATCAAAAAACAAACGCTTGGATTAATAGAATAAATATCTAATTCATTATAAGCAAACCATTTCTAAGAAAAACAAACCAAAGCTAAAGGTGTTTTTAAAAAAATAACAGGCTGCAATGCCATGAATATAGTCAAATAAAACCAACGTAGCAACATTATTCCAATGAATCTTAAATGCAAGTAGGATTTCACATAGGATCGAGTATTGGTCGTAATACAGGACTACCTTGCATGTTACAATTCCCCCAACAACCACCTTACTATTGTCTCTACGTGTGTCCATATCGAACCATGTCAGACCGCATCGAAAGCCCAATAAAGCTTCCTAGTCCCTGGCTCTTTCGTTCAGAATTCTGAACCTATAATCCACATACACTACAAAAAATAATGTTTTGTTCCACACTTACTTTTGCTTCCTCCCAAACTTATAAATGTAGACATAACAGTTGCCTACACTTATGTGACATGTGGGGAGTGCAAGTGTAGGCAAGATTTCCCCACACTTATTACAAATGTGGGAAGTAACCATTTGCCCACATACACAAATGAGGTGGAAGTACCAATTACCCACAAATAATGTGTGGCTAACTTATATGCTTTGTACACTTAGAACTATAGAAGACCTAAATTTTCTTCACACTTACAAGTGCTGTTAAATCAATGCTTTTTATAAAAAAATTGCTTGAAATTAATATGGAGTTTAGTATAATAATTAAACAAAACAATAATGCATTATTGTTGGTTTTTAATTATTATTAAACCCCATATTAATTACAAACATTATTTTACATACATAAATTAGTTCTCAAAATTTCATATGAACACAAGAATTCACATAAAACAAGGCATTTATTGATATAAATTATATACATCAATAGTATTTAGAACAAGTTAATACATAAAAGTGTACCGATAGAATCCACGTTATGATTTGCTACACAAAATGCACAAATATTATTATTTACTAGTCATCATCTAAACACTATTCTGTCAATGATCATCTAATTCTCTTTGAGTATCATGTCAACCAAGCCATATTGCGCATCCTCATCTGCATCCTGAAATCATCATAATTTTTTTAAAAAAAAAAGTCAGAGAAATGACATATCCACTCTTAGCATATCAAAAATCAAAATAGCTAAACAAAACAAAGAATCAAACTTCAAGTTATAAAAACCAATTGAAATTTGAAACATATCATAAAACGAAACACTAGAATTTATAATATTCTAATTGCTCAATAAAGGGGCAAAACAAGTTGAGAATCGACAAGCAAGGTATAACATATGACAATTTGTGAAAGCATGGAGAGTGATAGAAAAGAAACAGGATGCACCATGGTGGCTGTGATTGTTGTGGCTGCAACAACAACAATATGCAGTCATCCATAATTGCTCTACAGGAGCCCTCAGGAAGGCAAGCTGCAGGCACAATCATGCACCATAGTTTAAGACAAAACAAGTGCTGTAGTAGAGGTAAAAAAGTTTTTACGAAAAATTGACATTTAAGAAGTTATCTTTTTAATTTTATACCCTAGCAACCTCTTCTCCATCATCAAAATTTGTGAGATCACCAAGACTATCTCTCGAGTTGTGATTCTAAATAAACCACCAACCATACTTCCTACAAAAGCATTCTACCCCTCTGAAAGCTAAAGGTCATCAAATACCTTGTTCTAATAAAGCTCTTGTGATGGAGGACATAAGAGATTTTGTTAAAAAGGATACTAAAACGGAACTTGCAGATAAATACCTTGTGCATATAATATGTTAAACTAAAAGACAGAGAGGGAGTGAGAACACCATAACTCCTGAGTATGAATGGCAATGCCATATTCAACAACGTGAGAACTTTCCTCCTTAGAGAGTTCAACAACAAGTTTTCGGAAGTGCCACTCAATTCTCTAATTTCCAACAAGAGTGTGTGCACACAACAATACAAATCAAAGTCAAATGAAAGAAATTAGAAATTAGGACTGAAAGAAATTAGAAATTGAGACTCAAAGCAAGCAAGGACCAATTCAAATAGACAAGAATTGTAGCAAAAGCGCGTAAATTGGACCAGATATGATGTCATAAATTTAATCAGATATGATGTCTCAACTATCAACCCTGGAGAAAACCAAAAATCCAAATAGTAAGAAAAGAAACAACAAAGTCAAGGAAGTAGAGTAGAGAACTAGGAAGGTAGAAGACCAACCTATGATGGAAGCAGGTGAACTGCAGACCATAAATCCATAATGGCCCGAATAAGTCCCTAGACCAATTAATTAGTACATTAATAAAGTCACCAGCATAACTCTACTATTAAAATTTAAAACCTATGCACTTATACATCTTATCATAAGTCACTACTTAGAAAATCAACAAAATTCAATGAAAGACACTCAAACTTACTTCTTTCTTTAGTGTATGCCTAACTGCTATGGCTCGGATTCTGTAAGGCCAGAAAATGTAGTGACAAAACCCTGTTGCTATAATTCAAAATTTTGTCTAACCACCCTTAAGGGAAAAAAAAGGAAAAAAAAAACCTTTAACATAGCATCTTGATCGTGACCCCTAGAAAACACATTTATGTCCAACAATAAGCAACCCAATAAACAAATCAAAGTCTAAGTAAATAGCCCTAACTACCCAATTGTGTTGACCATTGCCCAGAATTCGTCCTTTCCTTGGAATCGCACCTCCAAGTTTCTTTATGGATACCACTCTCTCATCTGCTAATGCACCCTTGTAAATAGCACCAAAGCCTCCACTTCTTGAGGTTGTCAGTTGCGTTCTTAAGCTTACTGTAGCTGAAATCCTAAACTAGTTAGAAATAGCTCTGTACGCATCCCCAGCGAATTCGAGAAGCCATGTTTTCTGAAAAGGAAGAACCATCCTGTAGCTAACATACTCTAAGTTCCATGTCAGTTTTAGGCTTAGATATCACTTTGTCATGCCAAAAGTTTCCAATCTCTAGTTTGATATGTTAAAAATTGTATGAAATTATCTGCATAGTCAACTTGATTATTATTACTTGCACTATTATTCTAAACTGATTTAGCTTCAGAACTGAATTTCACGAACCCACAATGACACCAAATAAGCCCCTAAACCAGTTAGTAAATCAGAAGCATAATATTGCCATTGAAATCTATGAACATAGATAATTCTATAATAAGTCATTAACATATAAAATTCTATTATAAGTCATTGCTTAATCAAAAAATCGATAAACTTCCATGAGAAATGCAAGCAAAACAATCAATCCTAACAAAACAAGAATCTAAATTATTAAGAATTTTAATTACCTCCTATAAGAAGGAACCATCCAAGACATTGAGAACCTTAATCAAAGGCCCCTTTCTACTGGCAGTAGAAACCATACACCTATCCTTAAACAAAGGCCACACTATTCCTTAAAATTATGAGCAGTCACTTAAGAAAAGTGCAATGACAAGTTACAATAGGTCAACATTAAAATATAGCATATGAATGAGGAAAAAACAATAATAAAAGAAGAATGAGCTTGGAAATTGACATCAATAAGCTCATAAAACTCTATGTAAGACCCGCCTTCTTTGTTTTAAATTAACCTGGCTATCTTACCTTTTTCGTTCTAAAATCATATTTTTATTAACTATATAAGTTAAATTATTATCAATGTGCTTATGTGAAAGATAATTTTATTAAAAAGAATTGCTATCGTTATTATTGATTTTATCGGCGTTACTTATTTACAAAATTACTGAATCGATACTAACCCGAGTTTTTAAAATTATTTTTCGTTTGATTTAGTCGATTCCCAAAGTTTAACTAGGATGCCACTTGTAGGGCATTTCGACCTGAGCTTAGACCAATCGATAACGAAAATGAGAATGGGATTTAATAAGTGTGGCTTTTGGAACCCAAAAAAAAAATTAAAAAAATAAACATAAGGGCCCGAAGCCCCTTGCTCTATCAGGAAAAGGGCACGACGGGGGAGGGGGTTCTCCAAACCCCAACTCCATAGCCCAAACCCTGGGAGAGAGAAGAAGAGAGAGAGGGGGGATCGACGGACGGTGCTGGGGGCTGGGGACGGCGGCGGCGCACCGGCAAGTCAGACGCCAGCCGACCCTCGCGACACCACAACAGAGAGAGAGAGAGAGAGAGAGAGAGAGATGGAGCGAGAGTGAGAAGGAGTGGAAATGGTTCGAGGAACCGCGACGCGCTCCGGCGACCATCACAGTCGAGGCCGGCGACCAGGCGGCAGTTGAGCCCGAGTCCAGCAACCACTAGTAGTAGCATTCATAAAAGGGCTAAAATGGTGGGGTTGCTTTAGGTATGAGAGCAGCAGCAAAGAGGGACGAAATTCGGGTCCTTAAGCATCCAAATTCAGCCCCAAAGCCCGAAAATTGGGTCCTTTAGCTTGGAGTCCAGGTGGGTGTTTCTCGCCTCCTAAGTATTAGTAGATTCGAAAACGTTTTAGCCTAAACGATGATGCATGCCAGCTTAGGTGTAGTTTATTTCATGAAATATGTAATGAGAATCTATGCATGTTAAGTTAGATGGAATACATGCTAGAAAACTTAGTTCGAATGAGTTATGTATGTTTAGATTTGATTCAAGTGAATTCAGTTAATGGATGCCTGAAGGATTGACTTGAATAGTAACTTCGATATGATAAATGAATGCCTAGAATCGTGTTATGCTTAAATGACTTAAATAGGTTCGAATAGTAACTTCGATATGATAAACGAATACCATGATTCATATTATGCTCAGTTGGCTTAATTAGGCTTGAATTGTAACTTTGATATGATGAACAGAACCCTTGATTTGATGTTTTCCTAATTGGTTAACGTGTGCCTGATTAGTAATTTCGATATAATAAACGAACACCTTGATTCATATGAGGCTTAGTTGGCTTAATTAGGCCTAAATAGTAACCTCAATACAATAAATGAAACCCTTGAATCGATGTTGCTTAACTAGTTGTTTTATACCTGAATAGTAATTTAAAATGACATGGGTATGACATGCTTAATTCCGAAACGTAAGTCATGAATGTAATCGAGTTTCATGCCTTGTTAGTTTAATGCGGTTCATTAAGTGCCTGCTTCAAGTTGATGCGATATAGATATATATGTGTATGTGTTTATATATGCTATAATGCACCGCTGGACGGTGTTGCTTGCCCATGTAAGTACATAAACCCTATTACACGTCTCTTTATAAGCTTGCATGATAATATGTTATGATTTCTAAATTGAAAACCGAGATGGTAGTTGGATGGTTTGAGGTAGAACTATGAGTGGTTCGAGGTTCTTTGTGGTACGGTGCTTGTGAGGAGGGAGCCTGGGTTGTGAATTAACTACAATCGTGTGGATTGCGAGGTCGTGTGTGGCTCATTGTATTGTTCAAATAATTATCAAGTGCTTGAATGTAATACGTGCAAATCCCTCCCCTTTTATATTATTAAGATGCATTATGTGTGTGACGGTGTTGTTTTGAAAAAGGATGTTTCCCGTGTTTCAAAATAATAATAGCCATAACTATTAGCAATCAATGGCCTATTTTAGCTATGCGAACTTCGTTTTGGGAGTGAACTCACTTGAACGGGGGAATCCCTAAAGAATTTGATTGAAAAGAAAGTGCGATGTGTGAAAAAAAGATTTCGCTGTGAGGGGCCGTAAAATTATTAGCCATTATGGCCCATACGCTTCCAATTGGCTAAGATAATATACTTCGGACAATATGTTATGAATGATTATGTTAGCCTAGGGGATAAGTCCTGGTAGTAGGAGACCCTAGAAGACCCTGACGAGGGTAATGGTCCGATATGTTATATGTAGCCACCCCGGGAGTAAGAGTTTAAGCGCGAGCGTTAGGTCTCACTATGGGGTTGAGAATAGATCTCACCCAATCAGCACCCTGCAATGATCTTATGCCAGTTGTATTTTCCTAATAAGTAAAGAAAAACAGTTGATATTTTGCCATTTTAAGTATTTTAGAAGAAAGAAAACTTCAAGGGCCATTAAGAGGCCAGTTGAATGAAATGTGAAAAGTTATAAGGGTCATTATGCGACCAATACGAAAGAGATTTCCTTTAATGAAAACGAGCCTCAAAGAGGCTAAGAAAAGAGTTTTTATGGGCCTCAAGAGGCTAAGCAAAGTGTTTTTAAGAAAAGAAGAAATGTTTTCTGTGCATGCTCTGTACTTTTCTTATGAATGAAATGTGAACGAGATTTCAAGTAAGGCTATGCAAAGTGTTTTCACAAGAAGAAAGAAAGATGCTTGTGCATATCATATGAATGAGATCTAAGTAAGGTACGCTAATGAAAATAAAACGTTATGTGCACATTTCAAGTATAACTTATAAATGAGATGCTAAGTAAGATACGATTATGAAAAAGAAGGCCTTATGAGCATATTTCATGCATACCCTATGAATGAGGTTTAAATGAGACTTAAAAATTGTGTGTGCCTTATGTATATCATATGAATGAAATGCCATGAAAAGTATGGTTATAAAAAGCAATAACTTTATGTGTACATCATATGAATGAGGTTTCATGCATAGTTTAAATGGAATGCTAAGAAGTTATGTTATAAAAGGAACGATCCCTATGCTTAGCCCTCAATGCTTGCTTACGTGCTTGACTGCTTGTTAGTAAAGGAATTTAGTCATTGAGGGACCTAGAAGTATATTTGAGTGGTTAAAATGAAGTCTATTCTTAGTGATCCCTCCACGTGGGTTTTATGAATGCCTAATATGATAGTAAAGTATGAATACGTGATATGTATCTATTAAAAATATTATTGCCTGCAACGGTTTTGGTTTTAAGGGGGTCGGGGGACACTCACTGAGCATGTGGTTGCTTATCCCACTACTCTTTCCCCTTTTTCCCCCGGGTTTTCTTTATGACAGGAAGAAGTTGAGTTAGCTATGTCAAGATGGAATCTATTCTTACTTGCAAGGTATCGTGTGTGCCCATTTGAAGGGAACTTATGTCTTTAATGAAGTCATGTAAAGCATTCTTAGTTTGCAAACGTTTGTAAATAATTATTCTAGTTCATGTAATGCATATGGTATGAAGGTCGCTCTGTATGGCCGTATGAGCCAACTATCTAATTAGTTAGATATTTTCTTGGTGAAAGTTAGTTATGATTTGGGATGTAAACCCCAATACTCTGGTTGTGTGAACCATTGAGTTGTATCTTTCATTTCTTCTTTAGTAATGAACTATTCTGTTTGGTATACTCCGAGCGAGTGGCTCGTTGAGTTATGAACACCAGCGTATAGCCGTTGAGCTTCTTTTAAATGTTTTACGCTTTCATTGATTTGTAAGGGTTTATTGTAAGGCTTTTAGCCTGAAAAAGACCATTTTTTACGGGAAACTCTCTCCGTTTCGCCCCAGAATTTAAGTAAGAAGTTAAGAAAACGTAACGCTCCTGGCTCTAGGGGCTGGGGGTGTTTCATTGATGGTATTAGAGCGTGGTCCTGTGACCATAGGCCGCGATCTGAGTTTTGCATCTCATATAGTTGCCCAGGAACGCGTTCACGATGACGTGATACATGCCTGCCTTGTGTGCAGATGTGAGTTTTGTGGGAATGTTAGCACAATTACCTAGTTAGGTGCGACTTGAGTGAGCTGAATGGTTGGGTGAAAGAACCATTTGCTAAGGTGTAGGCCAAGTGGCTCGTTTTTTCATGGAAGAGTTAAGTGTTAGCTCAATCGAAAGTTGTTTCGGTTATATGCCTTGGAGATTTTAATCGAAGGTTTGAAGAGCATGCGATTTGAAATCGAATGATTGGAAAGCCTTAACTGTAAGCTAATCTTTGCCGCTAAAGCACAATTTGCTCCTCAGGCCCCATAATGGAGTGAGCAAACGCACTCAATGGTTGGTAGGGAATGAGCTAGAAGCAGTTAAGCCATTCTCCTTTCGAAACATAGAGACCTTGAAAGTTGAGATCCTTCCTAAATAGTGAGTCAAGGTTTTTCTTTCGCATAAAAGACCTTTTCTAATTCCATAGTTAGGCCTTACTATTGCATCTGAAGACTTACATATGCTTTACAATGATGTTCGTGCCGAGCATAAGCTTCTATGTGTAACTAGATGTATTGAATACTTACTTGTCAAGATGCATTCGCTGCTTGATGTCTCCATGACTAGTTATGTGTTTTATGAATAAGTTGTTGCACTTCTTGATGCTTGCATGACTTAAGTTGGTTTATTACATGACTTGGTCATTTAGATAATACAAGTTTTGTAATTCATAGCTTGATATGACCCCTGACTCATTATTTGCATTCCGTGACTTCTATAATTTCATGTTATAGCTAAGTAACTGTATGTGCCCGTGTTTGAAGCATGATGAGACGACAATAGAAACCTATATTCATATATTCTTGCCTTTATTTGATTGATCAGAGTAGCGCAGTGGAAGCATATAGGCCCATAAGCCATAGACCCAAGACTTATCCTTTTATTATAGGTTGCAACCTAGGGTTTGCATTTGCATACGGTCATATAGGTACATTCTTACGTGACAATGAATGAGTTTAAGTGTCTTCGAGTATCAACGTGGCATACGTGTAGTGCTAAGCTCATAGGAGCTTATATACTTTGGACTTGTTATTAAATAGTTATTGATGTGTTTTGTCGATGAATTGTTTAGTAAATACACTTCATGGTGTTTGCTTAGCTTGAGATTGGTCAGGCATGTGGCTGAATTAGCCGAACAATTTAACTTGTGTGATTTGTTAAACAGTATGATCTCTAAGCCATTGTTTACACCCCACGAATTTTATTATCTTACGGTATAGCTTGAGTGGTTGTATACACATGTATTTAATGCATGATGTAATAACTATAAGAGGCTGCATTCGCACGTGTTCACCTTTATATATTTCATGTTTTAGGAAGGAAGCATGATAATGTATCCAAGGTCATATTTAAATTCTTTATTCTAAATTTGGTGTGCGAGTTACATAAAATGACCATTAGCATGATTGATCCAAGTGTCATGGCATGACATGATCGTGCTATCTTATACCATATGTTACGTGATAAACTTCATGGGAAACCCTTAGAGCGTATTTTACTTTATTAGCTGACTTACTTATTGCCATTAATATCATGGGATTGTTTTTGTTTTGGTTTGCAGTATTGTCATACTACTGTTCTGTATAATAATAGTTTGCAATCTTAGAGACCTACATTTGCGTGAATATGTGATTGTCCATCTAGCTCATGTGACATGATAATGTGCTTGGGGTGCTTGTGGTCACATTGGAGTCTATACATCACTTGATCGTCGAATTGTGAAATATGCGTGATCTGGTGTGGGTTGGTTGTGTTGTATATGTATTTGTGATATTCTTATAAGGGTGTAAAAGGGGTGTAGATTCATGTCTATGACCATGTCATCTTACTTGCATGTTCTCAGTAAGTAGAGATAATTAGTTCTCTATGAAGACGCTATGGTTGAACTTTCCATTAGCTAAGCTATTGTGGTTATCTCATCTAGTTATTATCCTTTCAGCTACACACTCTGGCCGGAAATCTTTTGCTTAGTTTATTGTAGTTCTAACATGAAACATAAGCTTAGGAGCTCTTAAGTAATTCCTCTACTAACTCCCATGTTGCTTGCTATATTATGCCCTGTAACTCACATGCTTGAGCAACTGTTTTGAAAATATATGCATGTAAATTAAGTACTTAAAAACCTTCCTTCCCCCATGAAAACTACTAGTCCCGGTGGGCGATCTCTACCCGAAACAACGTGCTTCAAAGTAATATGCTGAACCCCCACTGTCCATCCGCCTGCATTCTTAGCATGCCATTTTTCTTTCAAGTTCTTTCTTGCTTGCTAATTGATAGCACCATGAATTACTCTCAGTAATGTACATGTTATATCCTTATAACAGTGATTGATGTCGCTCATAATTAGTAGTCTTTTGGATGCTGAGTTATCTTATGTCCTTGCTACTTTGGCGTCCTTGCTACTTTACTGTGATATGGAAGCTTTGGTTGACTGACTTGATTTTGGAGTAATTCGATTTCTTCATATTTCAGAATAAACTTGGTTAAGTTGAATTCCTTGATATGACCTCGAATTATTATGTTTAAGTTACCATACATGAAAGTCCTTTAAATGTCCGCTCATGTTGACGCGTAAGTGTAGAGTAGTCATTGCGATTCTAGTATTGCTTAGATAAAAATGTTGAAGATAATGTGCATTTAAAATAAGTTTGATATGGTTATCCATGCCAACTCATTTGGCCCTCTTCAACGCAATTTGCCTTCGGCGCCTAAATAGAGGGAGTAGACGCTTGATGAGGATTGCCGAGGAGGAAACTGGATACCATAAGCCATTTTTTTCGATTCAAAAGAAGTAGTGTCTGCAAAATGAAACCTTTCGGAAACCTACCGTGTAGATTATGGTTTGTGTACATACATTCTAGGAATAGACAAACTTGGATTTAGAATTTCGAGGACGAAATTCTTTTAAGGGGGGAAGAGTGTAAGACCCGCCTTCTTTATTTTAAGTTAACCTGGCCATCTTACCTTTTTCGTTCTAAAATCATATTTTTATTAACTATATAAGTTAAATTATTATCAACGTGCTTATGCGAAAGATAATTTTGTTAAAAAGAATTACTATCGTTATTATTGATTTTATTGGCGTTACTTATTTATAAAATTATTGAATCGATGCTAACCCGAGTTTTTAAAATTGTTTTTTGTTTGATTTAGTCGATTCCCGAAATTTAAGTAGGATGCCACTTGTAGTGCATTTCGACCCGAGCTTAGACCAATCGATAACAAAAATGAGAATGGGATTTAATTTGTGTGGCTTTTAGAACAAAAAAAAAAAAAAACAAATAAACATAAGGGGCCAAAGCCCCTTGCTCTATCAAGAAAAAAGGCACGACAGGGGGGTTCTCCAAACCCCAGCCCCGTAACCCAAACCCTGGGAGAGAGAAGAAGAGAGAGGGGGGACCGACGAACGGTGCTGGGGGCCGGGGGCCGGGGACGGCGGCGGCACACCGACAAGTCAGATGCCAGCCGACCCCCGCGACACCACAACAGAGAGAGAGAGAGAGATGGAGCGAGAGTGAGAAGGAGCGGAAAGGGTTCGAGGAACCGCGACCCGTGCCGGCGACCATCACAGTCGAGGCCGGCGACCAGGCAGCAGTTGAGCCCGAGTCCAGCAACCACTAGTAGCAGCATTCATAAAAGGGCTAAAATGGTGGGGTTGCTTCGGGTATGAGAGCAGCAGCAAAGAGGGACGAAATTCGGGTCCTTACGCATCCAAATTCAGCCCCAAAGCCCCAAAATTGGGTCCTTTAGCTTGGAGTCCAGGGGGTGTTTCTTGCCTCCTAAGTATTAGTAGATTCGAAAATGTTTTAGCCTAAACAATGATGCATGTCAGCTTAGGTTTAGTTCATTCTATGAAATATGTAATGAGAAACTATGCATGTTAAGTTAGATGGAATACATGCCTAAAAACTTAGTTCGAATGAGTTATGTATGTTTAGATTCGATTCAAGTGAATTCAGTTAATGCATGCCTGAAGGGTTGACTTGAATAGTAACTTCGATATGATAAATGAATGCCTAGAATCGTATTATGCTTAAATGACTTAAATAGGTTCAGATAGTAACTTCGATATGATAAACGAATGCCCTGATTCATATTATGCTCAGTTGGCTTAATTAGGCTTGAATTGTAACTTTGATATGATGAACGAAACCCTTGATTTAATGTTTTCCTAATTGGTTAACGTGTGCCTAATTAGTAATTTCGATATAATGAACAAACGCCTTGACTCATATGGGGCTTAGTTGGCTTAATTAGGCCTGAATAGTAACCTTAATACAATAAACGAAACCCTTAAATCAATGTTGCTTGACTAGTTGTTTTATACCTGAATTGTAATTTAAAATGACATGGGTATGACATGCTTAATTCCTAAGCGTAAGTCATGAATGTAATCGAGTTTCATGCCTTGTTAGTTTAATGCGGTTCATTAAGTGCCTGCTTCAAGTTGATGTGATATAGATATTTATGTGTATGTGTTTATATATGCTATAATGCACCGCTGGATGGTGTTGCTTGCCCATGTAAGTACTAAATTGAAAACTGAGATGGCAGTTGGATAGTTTGAGGCAGAACTATGAGTGGTTCGAGGTTCTTTGTGGTAGGTGCTTATGAGGAGGGAGCCTGGGTTGTGAATTAACCGCAATCGTGTGGATTGCGAGGTCGTGTGTGGCTCATGTGTTGTTGAAATGATTATCAAGTGCTTGAATGTAATACGTGCAAATCCCTCCCCTTTTATATTATTAAGATGCATTATGCGTGTGAAGGTGTTGTTTTGCAAAAGGATGTTTCTCATGTTCCAAAACAATAATAGCCATGACTATTAGCAATTAATGGCCTATTTTAGCCATACAAACTTCGTTCTGAGAGTAAACTCGCTTGAACGGGGGAATCCCTAAAGAATTTGATTGAAAAGAAAGTGCGATGTGTGAAAAAAAGATTTCGCTGTGAGATGTAGCAAAATTATTAGCCATTATGGCCCATACGCTTTTAATTGGCTAAGATAATGTGATTCAGACAATATGTTATGAATGATTATGTTAGTTTAGGGGATAAGTCCTGGTAGTAGGAGACCCTAGAGGACCCTTACGAGGGTAATGGTCTGATATGTTATATGTAGCCGTCCTGGGAGTAAGAGCTTAAGCGTGAGCGTTACGTCTCACTATGGGGTTGAGAATAGATCTCACCCAATCAGCACCCTGTAATGATCTTATGCCTATTGTATTTTCCTAATAAGTAAAGAAAAGCAGTTGGCATTTTGTCATTTTAAGTATTTCAGAAGAAAGAAAATTTCAAGGGCCATTAAGAGGCCAGTTGAGTGAAATGTGAACAGTTATAAGGGTCGTTATGCGACCAATATGAAAGAGATTTCCTTTAATGAAAATGAGCCTCAAAGAGCCTAAGAAAAGAGTTTTTATAGGCCTTAAGAGGCTCAGCAAAGTGTTTTTAAGAAAAGAAGAAACGTTTTCTGTGCATGCTCTGTGCTTTTCTTATGAATGAAATGTGAACGAGATTTCAAGTAAGGCTAAGCAAAGTGTTTTCACAAGAAGAAAGAAAGAAGCTTGTGCATATCATATGAATGAGATCTAAGTAAGGTATGCTAATGAAAATAAAACGTTATGTACACATTCCAAGTATAACTTATGAATGAGATGCTAAGTAAGATACGATTATGAAAAAGAAAGCCTTATGAGCATATTTCATGCATACCCTATGAATGAGGTTTGAATGGGACTTGAAAATTGTGTGTGCCTTATGTATATCATGTAAATGAAATGCCATGAAAAGTATAATTATGAAAAGAGATAACTTTATGTGTACATCATATGAATGAGGTTTCATGCATAGTTTAAATGGAATGCTAAGAAGTTATGTTATAAAAAGAAAGATCCCTATGCTTAGCCCTCAATGCTTGCTTACGTGCTTGATTGCTTGTTAGTAAAGTAATTTAGTCATTGAGGGACCTAGAAATATGTTTGAGTGGTTAAAATGAAGTCTATACTTAGTGATCCTTCCACAAGGATTTTATGAATGCCTAATATGATAGTAAAGTATGAATACGTGATATGTGTCTATTAAAGATATTATTGTCTACAACAGTTTTGGTTTTAAGGGGGTCGGGGGACACTCACTGAGCATGTGGTTGCTCATCCCACTACTCTTTCCCCCTTCCCCCAGGTTTTCTTTGTGACAGGAAGAAGTTGAGTTTGCTATGTCAAGATGGAATCTATTCTTGCTTGCAAGGTGTCGTGTGTGCCCATTTGAAGGGAGCTTACGACTTTAATGAAGTTATGTAAAGTATTCTTAGTTTGTAAACATTTGTAAACAATTATTCTAGTTCGTGTAATGCATATGGTATGAAGGTCGCTCTGTATGGCCGTATGAGCCAACCATCTAATTAGTTAGATGTTTTCTTGGTCAAAGTTAGTTATGATTTGGGATGTAAACCTTAATACTCCGGTTGTATGAACCATTGAGTTGTATGTTACATTTCTTCTTTATTAATGAACTATTCTGTTTGGTGCACTCTGAGCGAGTGGCTCATTGAGTTATGAACTCCGGTGTGTAGTCGTTGAGCTACTTTTAAATGTTTTACGCTTCCGTTGATTTGCAAGGGTCTATTGTAAGGCTTTTAGCCTAGAAACGGCCAGTTTTTATGGGAAACTCTATCCGTTTCATCCCCGAATTTAAGTAACAAGTTAAGAAAACGTAACGCTCCTAGCCCTAGGGGCTGGGGGTGTTTCACTCTGATAAACACTGATGCATAGTTAGCAAAAGTTAAGAAAGTTTGGACTGATCCTAGCATGCGTCATTACCAAAGCTAAAGCAATACACCCCCTTTGGCCATAACAGTACAACATCAGGTCTTTGTATAACATCCGGTCTATGTACAAGATTACTTCG